>PVKE010037824.1:0-15722 GCA_004027555.1 Craseonycteris thonglongyai
TTGCACATCATTGGTTTTTCCACATAGTTTCGTTCCACAGGTGGGCACGGGGCTGCACAGGGCAGGAACTGGGCCGGGGTCTCACCCTGGTGAGAACTGAACTGGGGGCACTCCCCAGTTTAGCATATGGGTCTGTACGGGCAGGGGCCGGGATTCGATCCTCGGTCCCCAGGGCTGCAAAGTGAGCGCTCAACCCACAGAGCCATCCCGGCATCCCTAGTTGTCTAAATATTTCTGCCCATCTGAAAGTCTACTTATTGCAGTGGGGAGCTCATGCCAAGACAAGAGTTTTGGGTGGCAGTTTTTTTGGGGTTTTTTGACACTCAATATTATTTTTATTATTAATAGTTTCAGGTATACAGCGTAGTGGTTACACATTTATATAATTTACAAAGTGATCCCTCCAATTAATCCAATCCAGCATGCACCTGGCATCATATTTGTTATCACAATATTATTGACAATATTCCTTGTGTGTACATTTATGTATATGTGTTTTCAACAATGGGTTTTTCAGAGGCGGTACAGAGCAGGGGATCCATTCAAATAACAATGTCTTGATTCCAAGTGAAGATATTTCTAAAGAAAACACACAGGTAGCATCTGAAGAAAATGAAGGCTTGTCAAGTCCAGCGAGAACATTAGGTCATCGTTTTGAATTTCTCTCTTTCTGGCTGGATCTTTGTTATGCAAACTGACTCATTTATTAAAAGAGATTGCTTGCTCTGAACTTAAGAATGGAAGACTCCGTATGTGCACCAAGGTATGGGTTACTAGGACCCAAATCTGCCATGTGGGATAAATGCTGACATCACAGAAATGGAGAAAGAGAGGAGCCAATCAGAGATCTCAGCAGGGGTTGGGAGGAAAAGTTGCACAGTTTCATTGTTAAAGTGGAAGACAGGGTTTAAAAAGAGAACTTAGAAAAAAGAATGCAGAGTGATGTCATCAGAGAGTGTGCTTCTCACATCCAACCCCTTGTGAGAACTTTCGCTACAGTAAGCTACTGTTACTTGGAATCCACTGTATGCATTAGATTAACTAAAATTAAATAAACAATAAAAATCACTGTATTAGGATGAAGAATAATTTTATTTGATATTTTATACTTCAACTTAAAATTTGAGCTGTTCATTTTAGAAATTTCCAAATACAACAAGAGATAGATAAGAAGAGGTCCATTCCCAATAGGTCTACAAAATTTTTTTTCATAAATCTCCTGATGGCTATTCAAAAAATCTGTACTTGTTTGAATTAGGGGTTAGCCAACGGCCTATTCTTATAAATAAAGTTTTCCTGAAACATAGCACCTCTCATTTGTTAGCATACTGTCTATTGTCACCCTACGATAATAGCAGAGTTGAGTAGTGGCTACAGAGAGCATATGACCCACAAAGCCTAAAGGATTTGCTACCTAGTCCTTTACAGAAAAATTCTGCCAACTCTTGGTTTAAATAATAGAAAGGAAATGATGACAGCAGCTTAAATCTTAAGATATGATGCATAACATGTTTACTTCAACCAATTACCTTGTAAATTAATTACAAACCCATTAGATCAAAACCCTATCCACCAATATCAGAATCTATTCCTTTTTCCTGGCTCTCAGTAATGTCATCAAATGTAAAGTAATAATGCTTTGCAATGTACTCAGCTGCTTAAACTTCTGAAAGCCTATTCTACCCAGAGTACTAAAATCAATCTAGGCACTGGAAATTTATACATATCCCAATATCCACCAAAAAATAAAAACAAAACCATACTAATCACGAATTTGCATGTAATTTGAGTCATATAAAAACAACATATGAGGAAGGGGGCAAATTGGGTTTTTAGAAGCCATCAATCTGTAGTTGGCAGATAAAATGCCATCTCAGATCATCACATTTGATTGTCACTAATGTTAATATATGTCTGTAACAGTCGAGTGCTGCACACCAGAGGTTAGCTTTACTGCTCATATGCAGATGTTTGCAATACTGAATCTCTGTCATAACCCCGTGGGAATGGCATTTTTTATGTGTTCTGCAGTGAATTTATGGCCAGGAAGCTATAAATGTTATAGTTCTTCAACCCTTTTGCTTGTGGAGATTGTCATAGTGCTTGCAAAGTAGAAAGGCACAGATGTCTTCTGCTAGCAGGCCATTTCCTGATCTGTGCAGAGATACAGCCTTCGCCAGCTCCTGAGGTGCAGGTAATGTGTTTTATCAATGCCACCCAGGTTTGAAATGTGCCACTACTGACTTGGTTCCATTCAGATCTGCAGGAAGTGAGCAAGGCTTATATGTGCCAGGTGCTGGGCTAGGCCCTGAGATGAGGACCTTGACCTCAAGGCACTCATATGTGCTGCCATATACAAGATGACATAGAAAGTGCTATGACAGAGCACTATGGATTGGTGACAGGTCATATACCATACGACACGGGGGCAGTGCTACAACAGAGCTATACAAAATGCCACAGGAGCTCCATAGAGATAAGAGCTCACGGAAAGTAACTTACAGGAGGTTATGTCTAAACCAAGGCTTGAAAGATCAACACAAGAACAGACGCAAAGAAAGGTGTGTGTGCATGTGTTGTTCATGCAAGAAAAAGCATGAATAAAGCCACAGTTGCAAGAAACAGGATTATTTGCTACACAGTGTCTATGCAGTTTACTACTGGTGTGGCATGAAATAGCTGGGGCAACACAATGGTGTAGTGTAGGTTTGGGAGTGAGATACATCTTGGTTCAAGTTCTAGCTTCATCACCTACTAGCAGCGTGACCTTGAGTAATTCCCAGAATTTCCATAACCTTCAGAGTCTTTGTTAGTAATATGCACCTCAGATGGTTGGTATGGAGATCAAGGAGATAATAGCTGGGTCCTGAGATCAAAATGAGCTAGTAAACTGGTAAACTAACAACAAAGCCACCAAGCCACCGGGAGAAAATACACAAGAAAGAGAATTAAAAAAAAAAAAGACTCTTAAGAATTTGTAAAAATTCTATGGATAGCCTCTTGTATCAGCACTGAATAATGATGGAGTCATATAAGGTAGGAACTCAAAGTCAGAGCAACACTGCTTGGATCTCCCATTTTCCTGTGTCATTGTCATGAGGGTAAAAGACCTGCTGTCTGGGAAATGATGAATCACAAATACAATCGACACTGTTCAAAATGGCAGCCCCACGAGCGCCTGCCCCAACATCTAAACCCAACACAAGCTCTGTTCGCGTCACGTAGCCCCAGTACTGTTGGGTGTGAAACAGACTTTCCCTTGAAGTAGCACAAAATCCGCTTCTGACACGCCAGGAGCTACATGACAGATGCAAAGGTTCTTTCAATAGAAGTGAATCTGCACCTCAAGCATAACAAAAGGAATTAATTTAGAATTTTCTGTTAACATGAGCTTTTCCATTTTCTCTGAGGGAGAATAAAAAGCCCCTAATGATTCTGAAAATGCCTGTGCTCTGGGAAAACGTCAAAGATTAGTGGCTACTCCTCACCAAGGCCGTCCTTAATTCTGTGTGAGAGGGAATTATACGGAAGAATATAGACCTTGCTAACTTGGGAAATCATTCTGTTTCTTGCAACTAGGGCTTTGTTCCTGTTCTTTCTTGCAGGAACAACACATGCATGTGCGCGCATGCGCATGCACACACACAGAAAAGGCAATCACCATGTCTGCAGGGTTGAGACCCATATCTCTTATAAATATGGCACAAAGTGGAAGGGATGCCTTTCCTAGGCCTGCATATCCAGGCCATCCTTGGAGGCTTCTTCCAACCCAGCGGTGTCCCACCTTTTGGCTTCCCTGGGCCACACTGGACGAAGAATTGTATTGGCTCACACATAAAATACATTAACACTGGAAAATAAGGTTGTAAACAAAATCTCATGATGTTTTAAAGATCTGTGTTGGCCCTCATTCAATGTCGTCCAAGGCAGCAAGTTGCACATGCCTGTTCTAAACAGTCCATGGGCAGAAGCCCCCAGGACCCAGGAAGAGTAGCCACAAATTGGGGGGGGGGGGTCTCCCTAATTAAGAAACTTTTCTTGACATGACCATGAATGGAGAAGGTCTCCCAAATCAAGAGTCTTCTTCAAAGGTTTCAGAGCCACAACTGATTGATTAATTGATTGATTGCTGTTGGTTTGTTTAGAGGAAGGCAGATCTATCCAGCTGCAGCAAAAACCATCAGTGTGGGCTATGGGTCTCTGGGATCAGGACCAGCTTGCTGGGCTCCTTTGCAGGCCATCCACCAGCAATGACCAGCAGTGGGCTCTGAGCATGCACCTGGGGGAGCCACTGCTTCATCACACTGCTTTCCAAAAACGAATGGTTAGAACAAAAATTCCAGTTACTGTGCGTATGACCATCTGAAGATGGCTCTATATAAACACAGGAGCCACCTAACACTGACCCCAAATACATAGTTGAGAGGCTGGAATTCACTCTTAGAGATCTTGTCTCTACTGCTAACTTTCAAAGCACCAAATGGGGCAAGCCCAGTATCTTCTCCCAAAGGACTTTTCTCCTCCTAGAGAGAGAAGGAGGGAGTTCTGCCCTAGAATGGGGTGATGGAGGGAGAGTTACAGACTTTAGTCTGGGTTCTAGGGACCAGCCCTTTCATCAACTGCTGGGCAAACTGTTTTCAGGATCTTGCCTTTCTTTTGTTTGTTTTTGTTTTTTGTCTGTTTCCTGAGGGCTTTGGACCAACTATTAGATTAGGGGTGTCCAATCTTTTGGCTTCCCTGGGTCACTTTGGAAGAAGAATTGTCTTGGGCCACACATAGAACACATTAACACTAATGATAGCTGATGAGCTAAAAAAAAAAAAAGTTGCAAAAAACTCTTCTAATATTTTAATAAAGTTTATGAATTTATATTGGGCCTCATTCAAAGCCGTCCTGGGCCACATGCAGCCCGTGGGCTGAGGGTTGAACAAGCTTGAACTAGATTATCTTAAAGACTCCTTCTAGCTCTAAATTTATTCCTTGATACTAAGTGAATATAAACTAAATCAAGTTGTCCCTATCTGGATATGAATGAGGCAGTTACCAACATAGTGTCATTTGAAGACTTTGAAAAAATACTCAAGCCTCCTTTGTGGATTCCTGAAAATCTTGTCACCCCATGAGTCTTGGATAAAAGATTAAAAGCTGCTAAAATGTACTCACTGTATAGAATGCGTGACCATTAACCCACTGTTAGCCATTTTGTCATCTACACGAAATAAGCTATCCAATAAATCAGCCAACGGTTAGGTAATTTTTGTTGGGGCAGAACAGATCTTCAATCTCCAGCACAGGACGATGACAGCAGCCACAATTCATATATACTGACTCGACTATGGGACACTAGATCAGATGGGGCAAGAGACAAGCGATTCAGTTAATGAGAATTCTAAATCTCTCCCTGTGAAGCAGGAATCTGGGGTCTGCAGCTCCATGTGACCTGACACTATAATTAGCCTGTTGGATACCTTTGGTCACCCCCCAAATGCCCTCCAAAATTCACTGCCTTGACACACAAAGTCATTTGTGAGTTTCCAAACAGCCCAAAACAGTGTCTGAAGAGCCTGCAATATCGTTCTGCCCCTCCTATTACCTAAAATGGTCCACTGTTCCATTTGCACAGGCTTTTCTTCAGCAGATTTACAAGGTAACATCTGCTTCAGAAACAGATGTTTATGCCAGAATTCTCTTCTGCTCATTAATGCTTTTCCGGTTAACATCTAACTATCTCACTCATTAGTTTTTAATAATACTCTTTGTATCTGAGCCATGCCAAATTCACGCTCTGTAGAGCTCTGTATTATTGTTGCTTCTGTTGCTGTTGAATTACGCTGCTGAATAAAGGAAAAGTAAAAATAAGCTCCTCTAAGAAGGCTGCTGCTCTGTGTCAGAGCTCTAGCTTTGTGAACGGAACAAGCTGAAATCAATTAAAAGTGTGTGTTTAGAGAATGCATCTCAGCTGTCTAATTGCACCACCTCTGCTGTAGGGCCGAAGTTTGACTCCTTGCCAAATTGCCATCAAAATGGGCGTCCATTAGCACTGCTTACAAGTGCCACTGCCTGTGTGATTCGGGGGCTTGCTTAATGAAGGAGGCTCAGTGCAGTGTGGGGTTTGGCGCACAAAGGCTCCCACTTCCCAAGGGCAGGCCTTGGCTACCCTGCTCCAACAAAGGACACTACAAAGCCTTCTGGGGTGAGGGTCCTGGGGATGAGTAACTCACCCCACCCAGCTTCCACAGCCTGACAGCCTCAATAGATTAACTACCGCAAGCGTTCACAGGATGTTCTCTACTGATCCACAGCAGCTTCTAGTAAAGCAAACGCCTTCACGAAAAGCAGAGTCAACACACCTTTTCTGGAGCTCTAGTGGTGTCCCTGCTAAGTACTGTCATATCCACCCATTCTAGAAACATAAGTGCTGCTCCTATGGATCCGCAGCAGTCTTTCCTGATTTGTAATACAATAGCACATGTTCAATTTTCTTTCTAAACACTTTTAAAAGCACTTTGAACATTTGGTGGTGGTCTCAAGACTGGCTTTTATGTTTCAAAAAGCCAATACCATCATCAAACAACTGAACAAACCAAGACAGAAATAAGGTTAACATTGGTCTATATGATAAGGGAAAAACCAACGCTCCAGGGAACTTGAGTCAACACAATGTATTGTTTGGGATCAGGAGAAAGAATGCTTAATAAATCATTGACAATAGTTTCCATGGTTATAATAAATGTAGAGTCACTTATATTGTCTAGCTTGGTGTGACCAGCCTTACAGAGAAGAACTAAACAAAGCCCTTGTTGATAAGCAAATATGAAACTTGTTTAACTTAAAGGCTGGCTGGCAGATTATAAAAAAACAATAAAATAAAATTGACATTTAAGTCTAACCGAACAAACTTAGTCTCCAGACCTCCTGGTAGCCAGTGTCTCCTGGTCCCCATGAACTTCTCCTCTGCAGTTCTATAATATACTCTGTTCTTTTTATAGTAGGCTCTTCCTTTTCTGCCTGAGAGGCCACTTTTCAACAAAATTACTTGGCAAACACTGCTTTATCAAGTATAAATCAGATATGCTACTCTGGAATCTAAACCCACAAAGAATATCCCCATAACACTACATAATAATGAAAAAGAGAAATACTGCATTATTGCTGCCAAAAGCAATGGAAAACTATGAATGAAAATGATCACTGGGTGTGTCTTCTGTGAGATTCCACTGAAATAACAGTCTCCATTTACTTTAACTTCTACGATCTAATGGGCTAACACATTGCACAATGAAATAAAAGCACATTTTTGGGAGGAAATGAAAATGCTATAAACTGCCCTGGGTAGTGCTGGCATTGTGCAAAGAATGGTGAGTATAACCACGGGCAAAACCTCTTTCCCCTTAGTTAACAGATACCATCTGAGATTCAGATGCCATGTGCTCAGGGAATTCAACTAGAGGTTTGAGGGCTTCTCCATAGCTCTTCTCTGCAGATAAACTCCAGAGGAAGGCAGGTGACCATGTAGATGAATAATGAATTGGGTGCAGACCTCCTGACATTTTACCCACAGCTCTTTTACATTTAAATACAGCCCACCTCCACACCCACCTTCCTGCCTCTTTCTTTACTTGCTGTGGACACTGCAGCCAATTCTCCTGGACATTCCTTTGAAGAAGCACTACTGTTGTTTTCTCAGACTCTCTGGTTAGACTAAAAGCTGGTTGTCTCTCTCACATGACTCAGTTCACAATATTTACTCAGTTACCTCATGAAAAAATAAGTGAACAAAAACGGACATTCTTCTAGCTATAATAATTTTCTACAATCCCAACTGGAAAGGCAAGCTTCCTTTCCAATGACTAGGTTCCCTTCAATATAAATGAATCAGGTGCCAACAGAGACCATTTGGGACTCAAAGCTTCTCCAACATACAAGCTCAAGGTCTTGCACAAGGTGGTCATGAGGTATGGGGTCTGCCAAGGGTACAAGCCAAATACAAAGTCACATGGTAGATTACCTGGGCATTATCCCCTGAAGACTAGAGACCTAGGCAAATAGTGCAATTGTCTCTCCACCACCAATGGCTGAGCTGTTGATTTTTTATATCCTGTAGTCAAGAGGTTACACTGGACCGGGGGGAGATGCAGAAAACCATATGGAAGAATGGCTCATATAGAATGCATTCCATGATATGGTGATGACGACAAACACATCAACACTAACTGAGAGTGCTCATCTGGACTCGCAGGATTGTGGCTCTTCTTGACAAAAGCACATTTCATATCAACTCCTGGCAGACGATGGCTGTAGGCAAGCTGTTCTTATCATGACTGCCATCTTGACAACTGTTCCTGGTAACCGACAGCCATCTCCACAGCTAACAAATGGAGAAGACAAGGTAGAAGCAAAGCATCATCTTTCTCTTGCACCACAAGGTCTATGTGATGTCATCCCATACTCCTAGTTGACAGAGGTCCAGAACTCCATGGAATGGGGTTGAGCAAGGAGATACTGACTGAAAATGAAACAATGTCTACCTCACTCACAGGCCCATGGAGAACCGAGAGTACTTCAGATGGAACACTCCAAGTACTGTTGCTTCCACTGCCAACACTCATGAAGTATGTGATGGCCTATGATCATTACCAAGCTTCAATATAGCCCACAGCTGTGCTTCCATATACGACTTGGGAATAGGAGAGCCTCATGCCCATGAACTTCACAGGTCAAGGTATGTTACCCTTTGAAAGACCCAGACTAGAAGAACAAGAGCCATCCATTCCTGGGGTGACTATGCCTTTAGGTGAGTGAACAAAAATATTGAGATTTCTATAGGTTCCAAGAAGATCTCAGAATATTGAGAATTCTGGCCCCTGGAAAGACCTATAAATGGCTGAGATTCACTCTCTAGTTACAGGAAGGAAGATTTAGACCATTACTTTGGCCTCAAAGTGATACTTCCCCTTACCACTCTAATTAATCAAATATGACTCTAAGGGGATAACAGCAAAATCCAAATTATTTTAGCAGTTGCTGTCAGGTCTATTTTGAGAGATGCCAGTACAGAGCCGAGCTTTTCCTTTGCCCCACTCCTAGGGGATGTCCATCCACCAGTCAGAGGACAAACCAGGAATGCAGCTCACATTGTCAGGAAAGGGGTCTCCTTGCAACAACGCTAGCTCTCTCAAACCAGATACGGTCCCTCAAGTGTACCAAACACATCTTGTGTTCTTGGTTCTATAGGGAAGGTGAAGATGAACTAGACAAGAGACCAGCCCTTGGGGAACTTTCGTTCTAGTAGGAAAGAGAAAATAGCTAGATAAATACCTAGTTTAAAAATGGAGATAAATGCTACAAAGGGGGAGGAATAAGTTATTTCTACTTTAGAAAAAGGAAAGATGAGGGGGGGAAAGGGTAATACACGTTGAACAGCTGGTAGGTGTCCAGGGCTGGAGATACAATGACAAATATGACCCAGTTGCTGACTGTCAGGGGCAGAGTCCTCTCAGTACACAAGTAACTGCAATAACCCCACTGTAGAATAAGAATAACATGTGTACAGCACCTCAGGAACAAGACAGGAGTTCCTTTGCCTAAGTGAAGAAGAATTCACAAGAGCTGGTATTGGCGCTGGCCCACATTTTACCAGGCAGGGGAAAAAAAGGCACTGCATCTCCTTGAGGGCTCCTATTTTTTCCAACACTGACCTTGATTTTCCAGTGCCCAGCACAGTGCCTGAAACATAATGAGCACTCAGTAAAGTTTCCTGAATGAGTCAGAGAATTCAGGGTCTGAATGGACAGACTGCCCTTTGGATGTAAAGCTATACTCAGGGGAGTCACTAGTAAGATCCTTGTTTGTGAAAGATTTTTCCAGTGGTCGGGGGGTGGGGGTGGGGGGTAAGCTGGCTTATGCAGGGATGAGCAAGAATGCCCGGGTACAAGAACACTGCAAATGGTCTGAGGAGGCAAGAAGAGAGGGCAGGCATGCAGAGATCACCATAGGAGGCAGTTTCCGGAAGTATTTCAGACACTTACAATAGGGATCTGTTCACCAAAAAGATACTTTTAAAAACATATATTAAAAGGAAAAGACAACACCTTTTAAAAGACTTATTTTCTGGAAAGAGTATTTAATAGCATGTACTAATGATTTTAAAGGAAGCCACATATAAAACCCACTAGTAAATAGGCTTTGATACAATTGAGCAAGGTCAGTGGCTACCCGTCTGAGGAATCCTGGCAACTTTGTAACTATCAGCTCAGTCTGGGGGCTGGGCTGGGTGACAAATGCATTTTCCAATTTCATGGAAAATGAGATAAGACGGCGCCAAGGTTGTGCAAGGATACAAAATCACAGAGTACATAAACTAGAGGTTTTAAACACTTTTTTCTTTTTTAAGCAGAACTCTTTCCTCAATGTCACGTGCAAAATCGAGTAGGTAAATCAGATAACAAAGAAGGATGCTTGTTTGAGATGGGGTAGCAGGTGCTTGAGGACCACAGGGTGCATTGCTTCTGTCCCGTCCTCACCCCAGGGAGGCAGCCAGCCCACAGAGGCACTGAACAAACACCCAGAGTCTCCTGGGACACAAAGTACTCTCCAAAAGTCAGGGAAACCTCCAAACTGGCCCATCTTTCACGCCGAAGACGCAGTTCTCTGAGTGACAAGATGTATCTATCCCAGAGCATCTGGATTGTTACGTCCTGCTGCTATTGTATAATCAATCACCAGGAGGCTTGCAGCTATGAATCACAGGCCACAAAGACACTCCCCTCCCCCAAATTCATCCACAAGTGGGAGAAGGAAGAGTAACAAAATTGGCTCTTCTTGAGCAGCCCCAGAGCTGGGACTCTGCAGATGAGAAGCAGGGTCCATGGGGGCAGCACCTCCCCCAGGCCCACAGCCACTCAGGGGAGTTGGCAGCCAAGCCAGGTCTGAGGCTCCAAGGCTTCCGCTCTGGAGGGTGGGGTGGGGGGTTGGGGGGTTGGCTGTGTATCTCAGTGTCCCTTATGAAGCTGCCGCCTTTTGGGGGAAAGTCAGAACTGGGGATGTTCCATATCTAGCACTCGGGTATAAGTACACAAAGCAATACAACGTGGGGTAACTCCAAGGACATTTTGTTCTTTAGCAGAGACTGACAAGCTCATTTTGTAGCCACAGTTCACAGTCTACAGGAAAATGCTGAATCTCACTTACTGACAGAGTGAAAGTTAGGCAAAGACAGCCAAATAGCACTGGAAGCTATTTTAGACATGTACAGTTTAATACTATAAATCCTTATTTTTCCTAACAAAATAACCCTCACACAAGTATCTGTCACTACAAAGGCCCCGTGAGAGAGGTTATAATCCGCATTCCAGAGAGGGAAATACTGACATGTGCAGACTCCCAGAGAGGTTGTGAAGAGCCGCCTCTCACCTTCACACAGTTCACACAAACAGCGCCCCAGACAGCAACATGGTTTCTGGGTGCCCAGGGAAGGTGGTTCAGAGTCATTAATAATTGGTCCTGCCCCATCCCAAAAGGACATCTGGATAAATCTGCACTGGGGCGACATGACAAGCAGGCTTACCTGAGGAATTTAATCCCAGGTTGCTTTAAATTCACAGTACTTACGCCCTGGTCTGCAGTTTCCCTGCTGAGAGAGTGGCGATTCTTATAAGCACTTCACAGGAGATTTTTTTCTTGCATGCCTTTCTCCCAAGCTCCTTCCAGGAAATAAAAACTAAAGCCACTCACTGTATAAACCACCCCATCTAAACAGTCTTTCTCCATTCTTTCTGATTTGCTTTGCCTGATCCCCTTTTTAAATGAATTTCACACTCTAAAGGTTGCCAGGCTGACATCCTTGGGGACCCTCCTATCCATTTATGTGCTGGAGCCACAAAAGATGCTAGGCCTTTGTTCACACAAGCATCGGGCAGAGGCGTGGGGTGGGGAGGGGAGCGGTGTGGAAAGAGAGCAAGAAAAATGGTAGCCCGGGTGGAGGGCCCAGGGCCCAGGGGCAGTGCTTCTAGAATGCACTGCACACTTCAGAGCAATGGCACTCTTGAGCTGGCTTATTAGGAAGGTTCCTTTGAAATAGTAGGGAACTACTTTCTAAAAGGCAGGGATCTGAATATGCAGCAATCTCTTACAGATTTGCATTAAACCCAGTGGAGTGAGGAGGAAGCTCATGAAAAACTCCCAACTCTTTCTTCCTCAGTTTTCTTTCTAGCCCCTTCACAGGACACAAAGGCCTCTGTAGTTTGGCTGTCTACCCCATGGGTCTCACCTTTTCCTCTTTCTCCCTCCCCCAACATCCTACATCCCAGCTGTGTTGGTCTTGGTGCTTTTCTTGGTCCCCAAATGCCCTTCTCCAGACCACCGCCTCCACCCAGATTTAAAAGCACAGCCCTTCTTTGCAAAGCCTTTATTCGCTGTGTACTATTCCTTAGGCAGAGCCAACTCTGCCCTGCAAATGAAGAGCACCTTGACAGAACATGCAGTACCTAATTTATCTTTGTGTGATCTAGAAAACTAGAGAATCAAAACACTAGACACACAATAGGTTGTTGAAAATGCATTGTTTAAAAAAAAGGAGGATGCACGCATATTTTGACTCGGCAAAACATGCCTTTTGAGTGGTACAGCGTTATGTGCAAAGAGACCACTGCGTAGCAAGAAACTGGAAACAATCGAAACAGGCCTCAATAGGGGAAAGTATAAGCAACACGCCCACATTAGGAAAGACCACGTAACATTCATAGAACGAAGCAGGTCTCTATGTGCTGACATGAACAAGGGAAATTAAATAGCAAGTGAGAAATTCTGGAAAAATGAACAAGGACTTCTTAGCAATAATTACCTCTGAAAGGTGTGGGGGGGGCGGGGGATGGGGGGTGATACTGGAGATAATGAGAGGTTGCTTTTAATTTTTTTTTACTTTATGCTTTTTCTTAAGTGTTTGGATTTTTATAAATATATATTGTTTGGATTTTTTTAAATGGATAAAAATGCCCTCCCTTGAAGTGGAATTTAATTCTAAAAGTTTCAAGGTTAACAATCCTCTCAATTAGATTCATCAAACAAATGAAACAATCTATAGTGGACTATAATATCCCTGAATCTATCATATCCTTGAAAAGTAAAGGCACAAGGAAACCCTTTTGGGGGTGCTCATGATATGTTTTCCCTGTACTTCCAGATCAACTCTCTGGTGCAAGGCTTTGGAAAACGAGTTCCTGCTAGCCTGATATCCAGATGTGAATTATTTTCACTTGATAAATATTGATTGGGTGTCTCCCATGTAGCAAGCACATGTGCAAGGCAATGGATGCAAAAGAAAGAGGAAATAACATAAGTCCCCAGCATCCCATGGCTCCCACGCTATCAGCGGAGACCAGTCCCAAGAATCTAAAACCAGGCAGAACGTGAGAAGTACTATAAAAAGGAAAAACAAACAGGAGGGGGAGTGGTCCCAAGTGGGAGGGCTGGGATGGACCCTATGGAGGGTGAGACTGGAGCAGGGTCCAGAAAGAGGCCCAAGTGGGACTGAGGAGCAGGAGACGGAGCAAATGAGAGGTGTCTGCCTTGATTAGGGCGCTGTTAGAACACACTGGAGTTGTGGCGAAATAGTCCAATTTAAAGGGCTTTCTGTGTGCAAAGTAAAGAGAAGGCATTCCACCCACCACACCTGGCATAAAACCTAAGCTCCTCCCCCCAAATTCACAGGCCCCCATGTTCTTCCCATTTTGCGTCTTTCTCCAACCTCAGTTCTTCCCTTCCCTCCCTGTCCTGCAGCCTCCCGGCTCTCTAGGCTCATCCAGCCTCCTGGACCTTCTCCTGCACTTTCCCTTCTGCCTAGAGGATAAAAAGCAGGCCCTCTGCCTCACTTACAATCTTACCCTCAGTGCCTAACACACAGTAGGTGCTCAATAAACATCTTTGGAATAAAGTTCTAAAGTAGAATGGGAAAGAGCCCACAAATCAGGCACTTTCCTTGGCTAACTCACCTGGATTGCTCTTTCTTAAATTTTACGTAAGTAACTCTGTCTGGGCTAGCATCATGTCATGCTACACCACAAGGACTGTAATGAGCCTGCTACACTATGACCTGTCATTCACAGAGTACTGCCGCATCTCTCACATACAGGATCCGCTCAATCTGCACAAGAAGACTTGGCATTTGAATTCTTACTTCACAGTTGAGAAAAACTGACACTCAACCCAAATAACCTTTTGGACCATTGGAGTCAACAATGGTACGAACTAAAACTCAAATCCAAGTCCTCTACCTGGTCTAAATCCTACTGGCTTCAACTAACTCCCTGCTGATCTGTTGGGCTTGGAAGAGAATATCTACTCCTATTTTCCAAACCACCTGTAAAGGGCTTCTAGTCTCCAATTAGCTAGAAAGACTATCAGCGAAATGTATCAGGAAGGGAATGTGGTATGATTTGAGAATCTTCTCCTATAAACAGGAAATACTAAGCAACTTTGGACAATTATTCCTATAACTCCTCTTGATTACTGTTATTGGAATGTCTAAACTTTTAAAAATACTAAGTACCACTTGGAGCAATTGTTATTTTAACTGCGAATTAAGATCATAAGTCTTTTGTTTAAAATGCAATTGTGTGTGTTCTACTAAATACTTCCAAAGGTGTAGGGCTGTAATTCCCTTGCAGGCTATGCACGCTTCCGTGAAACTTTTCATTTGCAAATTAGATTAGTTTATGGCCGAAAATGAAAAGTCATCATCAGACAAACCAAGAAACGAGGCCATTCTTTACCTTCAAGGAGCAATTAGCTAAAACATTGGTGGGGAAAATTCCTCTCTCACATTGTCGATTTTAAAAAGGTACAAAAGAATCACTCTTAAAAAATCTCAAGAACGTGCTTCATTGTGGTTGATTCCAGTGCCCGTTCATATCTGCCTGTTTACTCAAATTGAAAAGGGAGTTGAAGAAACTCCTTGAATGAGACCACATCCCACAACCTGGAATTCCATGATGTGGGTACAGGTCACATCTTTCTTGTGCCAGGTTTAGGCAAAGTCATTTGTATAAGTCTACCAGCAATGGGCAGATGCCCCTGTAAATGTGCGTTATAATTACCTCCAAAAAAAAAAAAAAAGGCAGTCTGTCTTGTCCTCTGTTAAACCCCCTTCAGGGGAGGAGACGGCTTTCTTTGAACATTACCTCACTTGTTTCATTTTCTAGATAAATTAAGCAAGATACCAGGAGAATGGGAGGGTATGCTCAGACTGCACAGACAATAATAGTTATCCAGACATCAGGCTGCTCAACAGATACACGTGGGTTTTTCTTTGCAAAATGTTAGTTATTATTTCAAATTTAGTGGGTAAACACACAGCTACAAAAAGAGGAAACCTGGGGGTGGGGGATGGTTCAGTGGGTTGAGTGCTCGTCTTGCAGCCCTGGGGACTGAGGATCATATCCCAGCCCTGGCCCGTGTGGACCCATATGCTGCACGGGGGTGAGCTTCCCATGCGGGAGGCCCCCGACCCAGTTCCCACCCTGTACAGCCCCCACCCACCTGTGTGGAACAAAACCATGTCAAAAACTGATGACGTACAACTATGGAGACTGCTCTGGGCCCTCCTCCCTCTTCTCTCTGTCTCTCTCTGTCTTTTTCTCTTTCTGTGTGTCAAAAACAATAAAAATAAATCTTTTTTTTTTAAAAAGGATGCCAAAAACTACTGTCATCAAGATTGTATACTATGC
>PVKE010037825.1:0-15722 GCA_004027555.1 Craseonycteris thonglongyai
CACCACCCATATATTTTATATAATTCAAAACAATATTGGGTTTCTTGACCATTATTTCCACACCACCTCGTGTAATCCTTTTGACCGTCGACATTCCTGTGTCACCCCTCGTAGTCAAACAAGTGACAATCCTCTTATCTTTCCACCCTAAAAGTAAGGTGTTACCCCATCGATACGCGACCGTGGATTTTTTCGAAAACTTTGGCTTTTTTATTTCCTTGGGCAATTCTTTCCTGTTCGTTAAGATCGTTCCGGAGATATTGCATTTCAATTTGGCTAGTTCTTGAGCTACGACATAACTAGTATAGTAGCGATCCATGTACATATGGTGCCCCTGAGCACCTGGAATTTTCTCCAACAACATTTTGTATAAGTGTATCGGAATTCTTGATGAAACAGGTAAATCGGGTCTGACCAAGAGCTCTGTTGTGAGTGATCCATAATATGGCAAAATGCAGCAAATGTAGCCAGTCTTCGAGTCAGATAGAGTATAAACTCTGATACCCCATTTTGTCGGTTTCTTAGGATTGTATGTTATGATTTGACACTTCAAATCAGCCGGGCACTGTATTGGCGCCGCTCAAGTTGGCCTTTCAAATCAGCCTGGCGCCACAGCGGCGCCACTCGAGTTGCTGCTTCAAATCAGCCGGGCACTGCAGCGGCGCCGCTGGAGTTATAAGAGCTACAATCGCTTCAAAGTCCATGGTACACAAAATTCCACCCCAGACATTGCGAGCAATCAACGATCGACCAAAATTGGCCTCGCGATCAACCAGTCGATCGCGATTGACTTGTTGGCCACCCCTGATATAGCACATTATTTTTCGTCAACCTGATAACCAGAGTTACCTGATGTCTTTGCCTATATTATGGACCAAAGCCCAAGCATCGGACTCCTATCTACTAGTCCAATGTATAGACTGTTCCTATGTCAACAATTATGAAATGAAACAGAAAGTTGTAAATAGATACAATCACACTTCCTCCTTAAGTATCTGTTTATGACACTGCTGAAGAGAAAATGAATCACTTATAGTGTTTTATCCATTTATTTTAAGACAGAATTGTGGGAAATCTAAAAACTCACATATGTGTCATCCAGGTTCAAACAAAGGAACACAAAACATGCATATATTGTATCATCTGAAGTGAATGTGTTAAATGGCAAATTAATGTCATTATAGGCCTATCTCAACAAACAAGAAAAATCGCAAATAAACAACGTAGCATTACATCTTTAAAAACTAGAAGAAACAGAAGATGAAACCCAGAGTCAGCAGAAGAAAGAAAATAATAAAAATCTGAGCAGAACTACATGAAATAGAAAACAAAAATAGGAAAAACTAATGAAACAAAGAGCTGGTTCTTTGAAAAGATTAATAAAATTGACAAACTCCTGGATAGACTCAATAAGGTAAAAGGAAAAAAGGCATAAACAAATAAAATAAGAAATGAAAGAGGAGAAATTATGATGGATACCAAAGAAATACAAAGGATTATATAAGAATACTGTGAAGACTATCAGCCACCAAATTCAATAATCTAGAAGTGGACAACTTTTTTAGAAAACTTGATCCGTAGATGGATCAACAGTAAGGAAACTGAAACAATCACCCAAAATCTCCCCAAATGCAAAATTCCAGAGCCAGATGGCTTCACTGGTGAATTCTACTGAACATTCAAGGAGGATTTAATACCTGTCCTGCTCAAACCCTTCCAAAAAATTGAAGAAGAGGCAATAATTCCTAACTCTTTTTATGAGCCCAACATTACCCTGACACTAAAACCTACTAAGGTTAAAGCAAGAAAACAAAACTGGGAAGCCGGGATGGCTCAGTGGGTTAAGCGCTCACTTTGCAGCCCCGGGGAACCAGGATCGAATCCCAGCCCTGGCCCGTGTGAACCCATATGCTGAACTGGGGTGTGCTTCCCATGTGGGATGCCCCCACTTTGGTTCTCACCCCCCCCCCCCCGGTTTGGCCCCTGGCTCGAGGGGGTGTGTCTCCCCTGCAGGAGGCCCCCAGCCCAGTTCCTGCCCTGCATGGCCCCCACCCACCTGTGTAGAACAAAACCATGTTGAAAACTGATGAAATACAACGATGGAGACTGTTCTGCCCCTCCACTTCTCTCTGTCTCTCTCTGCCTCTGTCTCTCTCTCTCTCTGTCTCTGTCAAAAAAAAGTTACAAAAAATACCAAAACTACAGACTATTATCTCTAATAAATGCAGACACAAAAATCTTAAAATACTAGCAAATCAAATACATTAAAATGATTATACATCACAATCAAGTGGGGTTCATTCCAGGGGCACAAGGATGGTTCAACATATGCAAATTGATCAATATGATGTAAATACAACATAAACAAAAATAAAAGATAAAAACCATATGATTATATCATCTGATGCTGGAAAAAAACATTCAACAAGATACTGCATCCATTTATGATCTAAATACTTAATAAAATAGTATAGAAAAAAGCACCTCAACATAATGAAGGCCAAATATGAAAAACACTCAGCAAAGATGATACTGAATGGAGAAAAACTAAAACCTTTGCTTCTAAAATCAGGAACAAGACAGGGATGTCCCATATCACCACTGCTATTCAACATAGTGCTGGGAGTTCTAGCGAGAGCCATTAGGCAGGAGAAAGAAATAAAAGGCCTTCAAATTGGGAGTGAAGTTAGACTGTCATTTTTTGCAGATGACATGATTCTTTATATAGAAAATCCTAAAGACTTCAACATAAAACTATTAGAAACAATAAAGTTACAGGATACAAAAATCAACATACAAAAATCCACTGCATTCCTATATACTAAAAATAAAGCTCCAGAAAAATAAATGGGGAATAAAAAACAAAAACTTTTCAATCACAACAAAAAGAATAAAATACCTAGGAATAAACTTAACAAAGTATCTAAAGGACTTATACACTTAAAATTATAAGACACTATTAAAAGAAATTGAAGAAGACAGAAAGAAATGGAAACATAGTCCATGTGCATGGATTGGAAGGGCCAAAATAGTTAAAATGGCCATAGTACCCAAAGCAATATATAGAATTACTGCAATTCCAATCAAAATCCCAAGAATCTAGAAATATCAAGAAATAGATTTTTTAAAAATCATCAGCTTTGTATGGAATCACAAAAGACCCTGAATAGCCCAAAGCAACCCTATGAAAAAATAATAAGGCTGGAGGTATCACGCTCCTTGACTTCAATCTATACTACAAAGCAACAGTAATCAAAAACAGCTTGAGGGGAAGCCTGGATGGCTCCGCAGCCCCAGAAACCGAAGACTGAAGGCCAGCCCTGGCCCATGCGGACCAATATGCTGAACTGGGGTGTGCTTCCCATGTGGGAGGCTCCCAGTTTGGTTCTTGCCCCTCAACCCCAGTTTGGCCCCTGGCTCAAGCGGGCATGCCTCCCGTGCGGGAGGCCCCCACCCACCTGTGTGGAACAAAACCATGTCGAAAACTGAAGACGTACAACTACGGAGACTGCTCTGCGCGCCAGCCGCCCGCCGCCCACCCCCCACCCTTTCTCTCTGTCTCTGTCAAAAACAAAAACAAAAAAATACAACTTGATATTGGCAGAGAAACCGACACACAGTCCAATGGAATAGAACTAAAAATATGAAAAATAAACACATATGTCTATGGGCAGATAATTTTCAGCAATGGGGCCTAAAACAATGGTGAAAAGAAAGCTTTTTCAATTAATGGTGCTGGGAAAACTGGAAAGCCACACACAAAAGAATGAATCTAGATTGTGATTTGTCACCATATTCCAAAATTAATTCAAAATAGATCAAAGACCTAAACATAAGACAGCAACAATAAAGTGCATAGAAGAAAATACCAGTACTAAGCTTATGGAACTTGGGTTCAGACAGGTAATTATGAATTTGACCTCAAAGGCAAAAGAACTAAAGGCAAAAATAAATGAATGGGACACTATCAAACTGAAAAGCTTCTGCACAGCAAAAGAAACCATTAAAAAACAAATAAGTAACCAATTGAAAGAAGAAAATATTTGCAAGCAACACCTTCAAGAAGTAGTTAATATCCAAAATATTAGAGACCTTGCCCAACTCAACAACAACAAAAATGAACAATCCAATTAAAAAAACGGGTAGAAAAACTGAACAGACACTTCTCCCAAGAAGACATACCAAGGGCCAACAGATACATGAAAAGACGTACAACTTCACTAGCTATTAGGAAAATACAGATCAAAACCACATGAGATATCATCTGACAAGACAAGTAATAAGTCTTGTTAGAATGGCTATAATCAACAAGACAAGTAATAGCAAGTGTTGGAGAGGCTGTGGAGAAAAAAGAACACTCATACACTGCTGGTGGGAATGTAAATCAGTATAGCTACAATGGAAACCAGTATGGAGTTTCCTCAAAAAATTAAGAGTAGAATTACCAAATGACCCAGCAATCCCTCTTCTGGCTATCCATCCAAAAAATCCAAAAACTTTGATTGTTTATTTGTTTTTGCAAAGATATACAGACCCATGTTCATTGCAGCTATTCACCATGGCCAAGACATGAAAACAACCAAAGTGTCCTTCAATACATGATTGGACAAAAAAGATGTGGTACATACACACAAAGAAATATTACTCAGCCATAAGAAAAGATGGAATATAGCCATTTGCAACAATATGGATGGACCTTGAGATTATCTCACTAAGCAAAATAAGTCAGAAAGAAAAACTCACTCATATGTGAGATATAAAACTGAAAGCAACAAAGGAGCAAGACAAATAAACAGTTACAAAAACTCATAGAAAATGACAACACTTTAGTCGTTACCAGAGGGTAGGTAAGGGTATAGGGGTATGGTAGAAGGGTGGTCCAAATATATGGTGATGGAAGAACTGACTGGGTGTGAGCACATAATACAACACACAGATGATGTAATGCAGAACTGTACACTTGAAACCTACATAATTTTCCTAATCAATATCACCCCAATAAATTAAATTGAAAAAGAAAATAAACAGAATTAGAATACTTTATTAGCATGACTATAGAGACAGTTAACAAGCTGTTTCAAAATAGAAACAAACAAAGATTTAAAAAATCTGTCCACTAAAATAGAAATATTGGTCTTCTAACAGCAGGCATTGATTCAGTAATAAAACCCTAATTATTCTGTTTTAAAACAGTTAGTCAATCAGGGATAAAAAAAAAGTACTGGAACTACTCTACTTTTTAAGTTGAATAATGGGTACATAGGTGTATTTTTAGTCTACCTTGTGAAGGTATAATTTATATACAACGTAATGCACCCATTTTAAATGCCAAGTTTGATGAGTTCTGACAAATGCATACTCCGTATACCCAATCAGGACACAGAATGTCTCCATCATTTGTGCTTCCCCAGGCAATCACCTTCCCCATCTAGGCCCAGCTTCCTACCCACTCTCTGGCCCCATCTCGGTTTTACTATCATCATTTAAATCATGCCAACATTTTGTACAGACTCCTTTCTATGCATGCTATTATATTTAATATTTTTAAAATAAGGCTATATTTTGCCCACTAAAATTAATGACAAATGACAAAGACCTTATGAGGGTTTCCTAGTATGAAAGTAAAAAATGAGAAACCAGCCAAGCATTGTCATTCCTTCAAAGGACAGCAGTATGAGCATGTGACAGAATGACCAGGATAAGCTGTTTAATTCCAGACTCAATCTGACACTAACCAGCTAGGAGGAGTACAGGAAGCTAGGAGGAGTGTAGACACTTCACTTGTCTACATTTCAGTTTATTCTTTTATCTTTCACATTTTTTTTAAATATTAACAAATGCATTTTAATGCTTATCTATAATAACAGGAGTAGAAAACAAAAATGAAAAATTCCTTAAACTTGCTGAAAGATTATCAATAATGTATTCAGATAAGAAAGTTGCTTCTTTAAAACTGGAATGAGAAATTAGGTGTGAACTGGAGACAGCTACTTTTAGACATTATGCTAAAAGGGTTGACAAACACTTCAATCCATATATAACCAGTGGGCAAGATATCTTACTCAGAAGAGTAACTGCCATTACCTTGATCCTTAACAATTCTTCCTTCTTCTCTATTTTTTTAGCATGCTCTAATTAGAATAACACTTGATCACCTGCTGAACTCATTGTGCCCATAACCAATCTTTGCTAAATCATGTCTTCTGATTCCCGTAAACCTGCTCCTTAGCAGTTCAGAATTTCCTGGAAAAAGGCATGTAACAGTGTTGATTGACACCACTATGAATGTCATATCAGTTTATTCTCAACAGACGGTGTCTGTGGTCCCACAGCAGTGAAGAGAACATATCATTTGTCATCCAAATAAGCATGTGTTAAAAGCAGGTACTATTATTCATTAGGCCAGGGCAAGAGGTATAAACCAGACTGTCCCTAGCAAACCTGGATTTACTTATAAGCATCCTATAAAAAGCACCTTCTATGACCTATGGTTCCCTTGAAAAATCAAGGTGTTGCATAGAATTAGATAAAGAGGTATGTCCAAAAGCTGAAGTCTGATCCAACAGTGATGGAGCTTGTTCAAGTTATGTGGTAATAAGAGATTACAAACAAGGCTGCCCAGCTGCCATAAGAGAGAAGGGGTATAAGACAGGGGGACACAGGAAAGCATACACACTGATGTGAAACTATGAAACCGCTTTAGAAGGAGCCAGGCAGCCTGATTATGAAAGCATTTAGCTGGGCTATCCTGTCTTCTTCACTCACTCTCCAAGTAGAAGACATTTAGGGCTCTATCAGGACATGTTACCTCAGAATTCCCACTGTGCAAATTTCATACTGAGATACCAAGTCTTCATTAACATAACAGTTCCAAGGACTTTGCAGGTGGGGGTGGGGTGCTGCCAACTGAATTTCATGAAATAGATCAGATTTAGGCACATCTGCACTCAAAGTTATAGCGCAGCACTATATACAAGAAATCATTAATTGTAAATACCTGAACAAACCACAGCTAAGTGTTTATTATAAGACTACACCCACTGGAACGCTGATACAACTAAAATAAACTTTGATTTATCCAGGCTTTCTAAAGACCAGAAAAAAAAAACCCATCTAATTGCTTTAAATTGCATGCAGAGATTATCACCCACACCTCCAAGGGAACCACACAAAGAGAGATCTATTTGTCTTCAACTGCACAGTTTCCTTTGAAGTATATCAATTTGAATAAACAAAAAATTCTGGTAATTTAGTCATAAACCATGCTGTATTTTAGCCAAAATGGGCTACTGTGCTCTTTCATTTATAAAATTGTAAAAGCAATTACTTAATTAAAAGATCTTCATTACAATATTTTTATTGAAAAATAAAATTCATTTTTAGAAATCAAATCAATAACTACTTCATAAAACAGCTTTTAGAACATAAGCACTTGTATTATAGAAAGTAAACTACTTGGTCACCCAATGGTTATTCATTAATTTCTCATTGAATGGAATAAAATCTAGTAAATTTTAAATAGGCTGTTCAATTAGGTTATATATTATGAAGTTTAACAAAATTTTATACCAAAAATTAAAATCCTAACATATAGTTACATTTTTAAATAATAGACACCTTGGAGAATTTTTTAAACTAGTAATTGCCACTTGCTTTAAAAACATAGTTCTTGGAAATTACAAACAAGTGAAGATCAAGACTAAACTCTTGTATGTACATCTGGGCCCTGAATCCACTTTCAGATTAGTGGAGGAAATAACATTATCCCAGAATCTGCTGCTCAACCTCTGAGCCACTCCACCGACTGCTGTCAAAACCCTCTGGGCTAGATTCTCACTGACTGCTGTCAAAACACTTTGGAAAAGCTTTTAAATATGGTCTTTTCCTCCAGCATAAGTACAGTAGACTCCCCGTTAACCAGAACTCAAGCAACCAGCACTCTCAAGCAACCATCATAAAAAAAAGAAAGAAAGAAAAGAAGAAATACTACATTTGTCAGGCATCTACCAATCCCCATGGGTGGCATTTAACTAAAAGTGTACTGTATTTAATGACACCGTTAACAGCGCATGGCAGGGACTCAGGCACTCCTAAAAGAGCTCTATTCCAATTTAGGCTCTGTCTTTACTGGATCTACAAACTACTCAGATTCCCTAACTGATAAGTTTACTTTCTTGGCAACAAGGACACTAGCTGCATCACAAGGCAGTTGTGAGGAATGAATGCTGAATCGCTGCAAAGGACCCAGGACCCAGACAGTATACCATATCAGTTCCCTTATCAGTAACTTCAAGGTGACAGAACCTATCACAAGGCTTTTAACGAACTAACTTCTAATGAAAGTTCAAAAAAAATGTTGGCTGCCAGAAAAACAGTGAGAAAAGGAGATACATTTAAATCTATGTGTTTCTTCTTAAATCTTTTCCTCATCATAGACACTTTCTCACTTCTTATAGAAAAATTATTAGCTATATATTTTCTCACTTATTATAGAAAAATTATTAGCTATATATTTTCAGAGCAGTTGCCAAGAACATGAAAAGATTCACAATTTATTCTTTGCCAAGACCATAGAAAGATGATCAATTTATTTATTTATTTCAATCTGGCAAAGTTTTTAAACCAATGGCAGAACTCTTGTAGAAGATGGAGAGCTGCACTCCAAGCCGTCCTGGGAGGCCCCAGACCCTCCACTCCTTCCCACCTGTCTAATCCCCAGGCCAAAACAAGCCTTGGTCCCCAGCACCCTTCTCCTGAATACACAGTGTACCACCACAATATGGCTCCTCATTCTCCATTGGGAGAATTCTGATCTCACTCTTCTCTATCAGCCTTGTCCTCCTCAGGATTTCTTTGTCCCGGTAAAATCAAATCACACCTAAGAACACCATTATATTGAGGAAGGAATGGAAGTTCCATGAAAACTCAGAAGATGTGGTCCTGGCTCAACTACTCACTAGCAACATAACCCAAGGAAAACCATTTCACCATCTAATCTGGGTTTCCTCGCATGTAATTTAGCTCTGAATTTAGAATTAGAATAATAAAAACCTCATACACTGCCATCCGCCAAAGGCTGTCAAAAAAATATAAATAACATATACACAGAAAACATGTATACTCGAACTTTCTGGACATTAAAATCATTTTACTAATGTCACACTATTCTAGGGCTTTAACTGGTCATTTTGTGCCTTAAAGATAGAATCTCTTCTCTCAAGATAATGTAGGGATGCTGGGATAGCTCAGCGGGTTGAGTGCTCAGTTTGCAGCCCCGAAGTCTAAGGATCAAGTCCTGGTCCCAGCCCTGACCCGTGTGAACCCATATGTTGAACTGTGGTGTACTTACCATGTGTGTGTGTGTGTGTGGGGGGGGGGGGGCAGTTCAGTTCCTGCCAGGGCAAGCTTCCATGTAGGGTCCCCAGTTTGGCCCCCGGCTCACGGGGATGTGCCTCCCATGTGGGAGCCCCTCATCTCCGCCTGGTTCCTGCCCTGTGCATCTGCGTGCCCACCTGTGTGGAATGACACTATGTTAAAAAACTGATGTACAACTATGGAAACCGCTCTGAGCCCTCACCCTTCTCTCTGTCTCTCTTTGTCTCTATCTCTCTCTGTCAAAAACAGTGAAATAAATCTTTAAAAAAATAAAAAAAAATGGAGTCTAACTATAATAACGGCAAACATTAGTGCCAGGCATTGCCCTAAGCACTTTACACATATAGTCATTCACTTATTCCTCACAATAATCTTATCTTTATTATTCTCCATTTTATGATGAGAAAACTGAAGCACAGGGAGGTTAAGTATTAACCATGTCCTGGTAGAACCAGGACTGAGCCCCAACCACAGTCTGTACTCTTAGCTACTCTGTTAATGATATACTGACAACTTCCAACTATTTCTTTTCCTAAACAAAAAAAAAAACTGACACATAACACCATGGGAATCTAGGAAGTCAAGTGACACCTATTGATCACAACCTGAACTCTGCACCTTATCAATTGTCACAACAACCCTGAGGGAGAAGAGTGTTTTGAGTTCTAACAAATTACAAACTTGAAGTTCAGAGAGATTCAGTAACTTGCTTCAAATTCTAAAATTAGTAAAGTGAGGAGAAAATATATAAAGACACGGAAATTAAGTACAGAAGTGTTTAAATGCATGCCCATTTCCCTCTGCAGGCATCTCCTGAGCCAGCTTCTCCTCAGCCTGGAGGCCTCATCAAGTCCCAAAGATGACCCCTTTGACTTATGCCAACCCTTGCTCCCCACACCAGTGAGATGGGATCCCCAGTCTGTTGGGCCCACTGATCAAGGGGACTGAGGGGAACTTCCTCACCTTGGGTAGGAATAGCCAGAGAGGAGAGAATTAGCCCCAAGAGGCAGGAGCTTCATTCACAGCCTGATGCCAAGGTCTCCAGATTCAGAATTTCATGTCAGAACTGAGATTGCGTTTTTCCAAAGAAACAATAATAACACCATTAACACAAAGGCTCACCTCTGCTAGACTTAAATAGAGAGTGGATAAGAGAACCAAACCACCACTTATTACTTTATTTCCACAGAAAAATGTATTTCAAGTTTTAAGAAAAACCTTGCTATGAAAGACTGTGGCAGACTTCTGGTTAGTGAGTCACAGACTGCCAACAGTGCTTCTAGTATTTGGAATCCAATTTCCATGGGGTCCAGGCATGTCCCCTAAACCACATGCAGTAAAATCCTGAATTAACATATTTAATCTGTAACCACTGTTAGTTTTATATTATTTTACCCAGCTTTGGACCAGATGCTATTAAAGGTTTCACAGCATTTTCTGTTCTTTTAGGAACCTTCCACATGGCTGGTCTGGGTAGGTTTGACCTAAGAAATCTATGGAAGGAAGGAAGTCTTTCATCCATTCCAGTGTTGCCTCCTGGTGTCACAGAAACAGCCCTCTGGTGTGAGGCTATTAGACTGTACATTGGCTCAGGCACCCACCACCCCGCTGTGTGACGTTGGTCAATGACTTAAGCTCTCTGGGCCTCAGTGCTCAGCTACTAAATAAGACAGAGATGTGAATGGACGGTTTCTAGATATCTAAACTCTCTCTTCAGGCTACAATAGTAAAAAAGGGGGCATTTCAAAGGCAGATGAATTTGAATCAGATACAAAAGTTGGGTACAACCAAGGTAACCAAAGTTACTGAGCTCCTACTACAACTAAAACAATCACTTAGCAAGAATTAAATGAAGTTCTACATATATTATACAGATTTACTACATATATTTACATATAAATTACTTGGAACAATACTAGCATAGCAAAAGCACTTGATAATATTACCTGTTATTATTATGATCACTGTCTCACAACAACTCTACTATGTACATATTATTTCCATTTTAGAGGTGAGAAAACTGATGCTCAAGGTTTGAATTATCTGATCAGAGTGATGTAGTTTACAATCGACAAAGTCAACATTTGGACCCAAGGCTTCAAAGCGCAAGAAACTTATTTTTAGGGGATGTGGGGATAGCTCAACAGGTTGAGTGCTTGCCTTGCAACCATGAGGTCTGGGGATAGAATCCTGGCCCTGGCCTGCGTAAACCCATACGCTGAACTGTGGTGCAACTGGTAACAGCCGAGCCCCAAGGTGAAGGTGAAGGTGAAGGTTCTTGCCCCCCATGCAGGAGATCCCTGGTTTGCTTTCCACCTGAGTGGCCCCACACCCACCTATGTGGAATGAAACTATGTTACAACTAATGATGTACAACTATGGAGACTGCTCTGGGGCCTCCCTCCTTCTCTCTGTCTCTGTCTCTCTCCCCTCTCTCTCAAACAATAAAAAATAAAACTTAAGAAAAACCCAAAAAAACTTATTTTTAACCTCGCAGCTATCCTGATGGAAGAAGAGGGAAGAAAGTCCCTTTGGCTAAGGGCTAAAAGGCTATCTGAAAATGACACTTATTAATGAAAATACCACACATGTGCAGTACATTCAAATACATTATTTCTTTAATCCTTAGGCAATTCTGAAAAGTAGGTAGAACTATGTCTCTATTTTCTTAATCATCCACAGCTCCTTACACATGTGTTCAAAAACTGTTTAATTTTAGTTTATTTGTTAATTTCAAGCAATATTTGATGCAATAAAATCCCTGCCATCTTCAGAATTCTTTATATCTCACTCGACCTCTGGATATAACATGGGTTATCAAACATTTGCAAATGTTGCTAGGAAGCAAACTCACCTTTGTTTTAACTATTGCTGAGAGAAAAAAAATGATTCTAGGAACCTGCCAAACAACAAAACGAAGATTCTAAATATATGAGAAGTGGGAGAGGGGCCCAGATAAACCAGAATCAAACATCTTTAAGTATAAAGGTGGCTCCTTCCCCACTTCACAGCACCTTCACATGCTCAATGGAGCATATGCTGAGCCCAGGCAGGAGAAGCATGAATGAGCACTGTGCTAGATCCTGGAGATGGGACGGTAATAAGACCGGTCTGGTCCCATAGCCTTGTGGAAGGGCAGCCCTGTACAAGCACAAAGTCAGTCTATCTAGGCTTGGGAAGGAGCTGTAGTTTCCAGCTACATCAAGGGCTGAATGTGTGCTGGGCTGAACTGCATCCTTATAAATTCATGTTGAAACCCTAACCACTAGTACCTCAGAATATAATTGTATTTGGAGATCAGGCCTTTAAAATGATAATTAAGGTTAAAATGAGCTCCTATGGGTGGGACTTGACCCAGTGTGACTGATATTCTTATAAGAAGAAAGTATCTGGACCCATCAAAAAATACCAGGGATGTGTAGGCGCAGAGGAAAGGTCATCTGAACACACAGGAAGGAGGGAGATAAATCTAACAAGTCATAACAGATGCCTCTGGGGAAACTAGCCCTGCCAACACATTAGACTCTCAGCCTCCAGAACAGTGAGAACTAAATTTCTGCTGTTTAAAGGCACCCAATCTGTGGTGTTTTGTTTACAGCAGCCGGAGACAACTAATAAAGCGGGCAATACTGAGAAGTAAAGAGCTGCCATGTGAGAAAAATAAGGTCATCACCAAAAAATGGCAGCAGATTAGCAAAATGTGCATACAAAGGGGATGGCATCATGTTAGATCCAAGATGGTGGATTAAAAGTATAAAGACTAAAAGCAGACTGTGAGTAGGAAAGAAGGGGCAAAATAATCCACTGATGTACATCTAACACTTTCTTTCTGTGATAGGTAAGGAGGATGCGCACGCACACGCACACACACACACACACACACACACACACACACACACACACACACACACACACTCAGAAAATCCCTAGCCTAGCCAGACCACATAGGCCAATAAAGGAAGAAAAAGCTTAAACATAGGAAAAGTACCAAAAGAAGAAGGCAGTAACTAACAAAACATGCCATAAGGAAATAATGCAAAGGAGCCTTAGGGCTGTGCATAATTTAGTGCTCAGATCTACAGGGAGGAGCTGACAGGGAGTCTGTGTGTTGTGAGGAAGCTAGGGAGCAGGACAAATGAGAATGGGTTAAGTAGAATCTTAAAGGACAAGAAGTTAGGGGAAGTGAGGGAAAAGACCTGAAAAAGTAAAATGAAGGCAATCTAGAGGAAGGCTAAATCAGGCAGTCTGCAGATGATGCTATATTTGAGCTTATCACTGTTGCCTGCAGAGATTAAAGGGAATCAAATCAGAGCTAATTGATGCTACTCCTAATGCTGCAAGGTATCAACATCAAAAATATTTAAGACTATTAGAAGAATACATTGTGTAACAAAACTCCTGTTTTGCACTGCAGGGTCAGCTGTCAAAAGCAAGGCCACAGGAGTAGCCAGAAGATTAAAAGAACTAAGATGGCCCTTCTTTCTGACCACTTGGGGAGAAGAACAATGAAGAAGAAATTCAAGACTCACTGAGCTGAAGGGGTCCTGGCCCTGCTTCATTTCCAGGGGCTTAGCAAAGAGTCTGAGGAAACACAGCAAAAGGAAGAACAGCAAACATCAAGAAAGATCCCAAAACTGTCTAGCCTGACCCTCGTGACTTAAAAATGTCCTGGAAGAGTTTTAGGTACCATAAAGTCAGCTGGCTCTGTGGCAACATCATATTAACGGTGGAACAGTCATTTCTCAACACGCAAAAAAATAAAATGTTTCTGTTCTGTAAATCAAACATTGTTCTTCTCTAATTTGTTTTTGTTTGTTTGCTTGCTTGTTTTTGTTTGTTTTCTTTATTCCCACCTATATCCTCTTTTCTGGCCAGTATGGTTGGGGAAAACCATGAACATACACAGAAATCTGACTATAAAAGCATTTCCCTTCTGTTGCATTGCTGGAGTAAGCAAGAGAAGCCCAATTCTCAGAGTTCGTCAACTTTCTGTTCATGTAAAAAATCTCACTTTATTTTTTAATTACTTTGTGGGAACAGATGGCTTCCAAATGTACAACTTCTTACTACAGTGTATACAGGCAATACTACTGAACTCAAATTAAGATGAAGGAAACACAGGTGTGCTTCAAGTTTGCACCTATATTGGTACACCTAGTCTTCCGAAACTAAGGCCTACTTGAAATTCTGACCTTTCGTTTTTTGAGGGGGAACAGGGAGGGATTAAACAATTCATATCACACACCAAATAACTCATCTGAAACACAGTACCGGTAACTGAAAAGTCTGTTGCCTAAAAACTTTCATGCAACTAAAGAAGGTAGTAGCAATAACAGAAGCCTCTAGACTTCCTTTAAGTTAAATACATAAGTAAGGCATTAGATACGTAAATACAGTTGGGTTTTATGTCTTACATCCTTAAATCTTTTCTGATAGATTATAATTTTATAATTTGAAATAAACACTGCAATTAACATCAACTTACCTTCATTCCAACAACTAACACAACCACTAAAAGAGTTCACAAAATCGTGGCATTACCAGATCTGAGCCCAGGCCAGTTTTCACTGATGTCTCTCTAAGGCAGAAGTCTGATTTTCCAAAAAGCTAAACCAAATCTGGAAATTAGCATCACAAGCAGTTTTTTTGTGAGGCATAGACAAAATCTGAAGTTATGTGGCCTGCCTGATAAACCCACAGCCTCCTTAACAGAGAGTTAGGAGCATTTTTGTCATTTAAATTGCCAAATCTCTGCAAACTATACTTAATATAGCAACTGGGGAGAAAAGGCTTTAGGGATATACTAAGAGAAAGTGAATGCTGCCCAGCTTAAACATAAAACATCTTTATACCTATATCTATATAGAAATGATAGGTAGGTAGACAGACAGACAAACAGACCTGTGACAGATAGATACATAAATAGATAAATGTGAAGAAGGGGAAAAATAGAAAAGTACACACAGGGGAAGCTGGGATGGCTCAGTGGGTTAGGCGCTTACTTTGCAGTGCCGGGGACTGAGGATCGAATCCCGGCCCCAGCCCGTGCGGAACCATATGCTGAACTGGGAGCTTCCCTAGTTCAGTTCTCTCTCTGTATCTCTCTCTGTATCTCTGTATCTCTCTGTATCTCTCTCTCTCTCTCTGTCAAAAATAAATAAATAAATAAAAATATATTAAAAAAATAAATAAAAGTACACACAAAAGAGGGAAACAAATCATAGTTAAACAGCAATGATGAATTTGAGTAACAGGAAACAGAAAGTTTTTGTCCACACCAGCACAGCAAGAGCAAATGGAAATTGCCTTCTGATCAACATGAACATGGATTTCAAAAGGATCTACCC
>PVKE010037826.1:0-15670 GCA_004027555.1 Craseonycteris thonglongyai
CCCACTCAGCTCATGCCCCCCCCGATAGCATCACAGGCTCCCCACTCAGCTCATGCCCCCCCGACAGCATCATGGGGTCCCCACTCAGCTCATGCCCCCCCTGATAGCATCATGGGGCCCCCACTCAGCCCACACTGGGCCTCTCCACCTTCTCTGTGGGGCACTTTCCCATCTGGGACAGGGGCCTAGCCCTGAGAAGGGAAGGTCTATTTATAGACCTGTAATGAGGGCCACACTCAAAAGCAGAACCAGCTCTCACACTCACTGCAGTTGTGGTTGAAACAAGGAACTGAGATTTGACACCAGACACCCACAGAGAGGGAGACCGAGAGGGGAACACACACACAGGTCATCAGAGGCTGCCTGTCCAGGGTGACCCAGTCACACATGCGCACACACACACATGCACATGCACACGCACATACAGGTCATCAGAGGCTGCCCTTCCAGGGTGACCCAGCCACATGCATGCACACACATGCACACATGCACACACACATGCACGCACACACACACACAGGTCATCAGAGGCTGCCTGTCCAGGGTGACCCAGCCACACATGCGCACACACACACATACACACACACATGCACATGCATACACACATACAGGTAATCAGAGGCTGCCCTTCCAGGGTGACCTAGCCACATACATGCACACACATACACATATACACATGCATGCATGCACACACACATGCACATCCGCACATACACACACACAGGTCATCAGAGGCTTCCTGTCCAGGGTGACCCAGCCACATATGTGCACACATGCATACACACACACACACACACACACACACACACACACATACACACAGGTCACCAGAGGCTGCCCATCCAGGGTGACCCAGTCACACACACACACACATACCAGGTTCACACCAGTAGAGGGAAGCCTCACACTCAGGGTGGGACCTTGGGCCCGAGTGGGTGTCTGTGGGACCCCCACAAGGGAGTGTCCTCAGTGCCCAGCTGCCCGGCACTGGGACCCCTCTAGGGCAGGCTGGGGCTGTGGTGACCCCAGACTGCCCTGTGCAGGTGCTGAGGCCCCCAGACAGCATTGGTGGCCCCCAGGTGGCCCTGCCCCAGGTCACCCCACAGTGCATGGAGCAGCAAAGTGGGCATGGTAGGACTGGGGGGCCGAAGCCTCCCAGGCCCTACGGGCAGAGCAGCAAGGACATGCCCAGCCATGGGGGAGCCTCGGACACCCCACCCCCCTGGCGTGGGGGAACAGGGGAGCACAGCCAGTTACCAGGTGGTCACAGAGGGGGACCCCGGCCGCCTGGTCCCAGTGCCATTCCCCCTCCCCCTCGCCCAGGGGCCCCACCCCAGTGGCAGGCCTGGCCCTCTGGGGAGCTGGGGACAGCACCCGTCTCAGCACTGGAGGGGCCCTCGCCGCACACCTGGAAGTAGGGCGCACCCACACCCCCAGGGCCCTCGGGGTGCCCTTTCCAGTTGCAGGTGCTGAGAGCACTGGCCGTGTTGTCACTTGTGGGAACACTCACCTACCTCCTATGGCAAATGCCCTGTCTTCCCACCTGGGGCCAGCGGTGCCCCGAGGAAGCACCCACCAGGTCCCGGGGGCATGGCTCCAGCCCGGCCCGGGTGCCCCTGGGATGGAAGGCCACATGGCAGCAGCGGGACTCCTGCCAGTGAGTGAGCCCAGGGGTCAGGGGTAGAGGCCCTGACTGGGAAAAGGGGAGCTGGGATCAGGGGAGGCCCGAGGTCAGGGGAGGGTGGGGTAGTGGCCCAGATTGGATGAGCTGGGAACACGAGCTGACATCTGGGGGCTCTGACAAGACCGGTGAACCTCCTCCTACCCGGGCTGAAGTGTGGCCCCTTCACAGCCCAGCCCTGGGGAGGGGTTGGCTCCCACTTGCACTGCAGCTCCCCCACCTCCCTGCTCCCTCTGCAGGCTGCTCCTTGTGGAAAGCACCCCACAGGACCTGCCCTTTGCAGCGGGCAGCCCGTCTGCCCGGCCCCTGGCCCAGGCCTGGCTACAGCTGCTAGACAGCGCCCAGGAGAGCGTCCACGTGGCCTCCTACTACTGGTCTCTCACGGGGCCCGACATTGGGGTCAACGACTCATCTGCCCAGCTGGTGTGCACCCCCCTGCCCCGCAGGCCACCCCTCCCCCCAGGTGGGGCTCACAGCCATCGGGTCTATGTGACTGAGCTGTGGGCAGTCAGGGTGGCCCCAGGGAAGGTCTGGGTCCCCCCTTCCCCCCTGTGGTCGCTCACAGCCCGGCTTACAGGGGGAGGCTCTTCTGCGGAAGCTGCAACAGCTCCTGGGCAGGAACGTGTCCCTGGCTGTGGCCACCAGCCACCCAACGCTGGCCAGGAACTCCACTGACCTGCAGGTGCTGGTGTCCCAAGGTAGGAGCCTGCCAGCCCCGCCCTCGACTGCTGGTGCTGTGGACAGGGGCCTGGACAGTGGGGCTGCCGTGGGGAGGCGGGAAGACACCTGTGCTTCCTTCACCAGGACCCCAGGGGCAGGAGCCCAGGCTGCCCCAGGGCCGGGCTGGCAGGGGGCGCAGCACAGGATGGCCTTGGGGTCCTGCTGAGCCCAGCTGCTCCGCCCCATGGCTGGAGGCAGTGGGCATAATCATTACAAGGCAGGGTCGAAGCTGGGCTGCCCAGGGGGGCCCGGACCGTTCCATGCCTCAGTTTCCCCCCATTCCTGTACAGCCGGGGTGGTCAGAGCACCAGCCTAGGAGGGCTATTATGAGGGTACACAAGCCCCCCAGCTGTGGAGAGCCGGGGCTCATAGAAAGCTCGCCTAGCTGCCATCCTGTGCTCTTGGCCAGGTGCCCAGGTGCGACATGTGCCCATGGGGCAGCTCACCAAGGGTGTCCTGCACTCCAAATTCTGGGTCGTGGACAGGCGACACGTCTACTTGGGTAGTGCCAACATGGACTGGCGGTCCCTGACGCAGGTGAGTCCCAGAACCCTGAGAGAGATGCCCCTGATGCCCCAGGGGCCTCTGCCCACTACCCCTGCAGCTCGTCACCAAAAGGAAGGCTGGGCAATGCAGCCGCCTCTATAACATGCCTCATGTGCTGGGGCCCCAGGAGGCTGTTGCCCCAGTGACAGCTCTGCATGGCCACCGACTTGTGCCATGGAGTCCCTTCTAACCAGTCACACTAGCCCGGCCCCTTCAGGGAAAAGCAAGGCATTAAAACCCGGCACAGAACGACAGGAGGTTGTAATGGGAGGTGGCACCTGACCGGAAAGAGGAGAATGCTCTTTTCCTTCTTCTCAGTGCTTTTATGCATTTGCCTTTATTATTTTATTCCTTTATTTATTTATTGTTTTTGGTAATAGACATGTATTGCTTTGATTGTTGGGTCCCCCTCCCTCCACTCTATTATGGCACTGTGGCCCGGCTGCTAGTGTGGGGGCTGCACCCTGCTCCACACCCTTGGCCCACCAAGTACCCCTGGCCCTCCTGGTACCCTTGCCCTACCCAGTACCCCTGGCCCCCAGAGTGGTCTCCTCCCACAGCCTCTGCCCTGTCCTGTCCTCGCAGATAAAGGAATTGGGTGCCATCATCTACAACTGCAGCCGCCTGGCCCGGGACCTGGAGAAGACCTTCCAGACCTACTGGGTGCTGGGGGCTCCCAAGGCGGCGCTGCCCAGGCACTGGCCTCAAAACTTCTCTTCCCACATCAACCGCTTCCAGCCCTTACGGGCCCATTTTAATGGGGTGCCCACCACTGCCTACTTCTCGGTAGGAGGGCTCAAGGGGGGCCCTTGCTCTCCTGGCCCGCCAGACCCACAGGGAACCCTGTTGTACCCTGGACCCACCCTATAGAACCCATAGCACCTGCTGGGTCCTTGGGGAAACAGCCCGGTGGCTAGTGCCCATGCATGGGTGGGCTGTGGTCCCTGGCCGAGGGACACGCTGCCATCCGCAGGTCCTGGGTGGCACCAGGGCATCCTGTGGCCCTGGGGGTCTCCCAGCATGCTGCTGGGTGGGGTCAAGAGGCCAGGGAGGTGGGGGGAAGACCGGCTCATCAAGCCACTCTGTTACCCTACGGGGAAAGGAGGAAGACTGAGGGGCAGCCCCCAGCAGATGCCCTTCTATTGGGGCGGCCCCCCAGCCCCCCAGCGGCTGCTCTGCAGAGTGGCTGTCAGAGCAAGGCGCAAGCCTGGGGGTGCAGGTACCTTGCCTGGTGCAGGGCAGTCAGGGCCAACCCCCCAGCCCCCATTCTCCAGACAGCACCTCTTGTCTTCCTCCTGGACCCCAGATGCTACGTGGTGGGTACAGGTGGGGTCACAGGTCCAGGAGCCAAGGGGCTCAGCACAGCCATGCCCACGGGGCCCTGTGTGCCCGCACAGGCATCACCGCCCCTGCTCTGCCCCCATGGCCGCACCCGGGACCTGGACGCACTGCTGGCGGTGATGGCGGCGGCCCGCCGGTTCATCTACGCCTCGGTGATGGAGTACTTCCCCACCACGCGCTTCAGCCGGCCCGCCAGGTGGGTCTGGGTGGGGCCGGCGACCTGGAGGGTGGGGGCTGCTCTGCTCATGGGCATGGGCCCCCTCTTACCAGGACCTGGTAGGAGGGGCCCCAGATGGCCTGAGGACCTTGAACTCGCCCTTGCCCAGGTACTGGCCGGTGCTGGACAACGCACTGCGGGCCGCGGCCTTCGGCCGAGGGGTGCAGGTGCGCCTGCTGGTCAGCTGCGGGCTCAACACGGACCCCAGCATGTTCCCCTACCTGCGGTCCCTGCAGGCCCTCAGTGACCCCAAGGCCGGATTGTCAGTGGACGTGGTGAGGACCCGCCCTGTGGGCTGGCAGGGGACAGCAGCCCTCCTCCCTCCCTGACATGCCCCCTCTCTGTCCCCAAAGAAAGTCTTCATCATACCTGTGGGGAACCACTCCAACATCCCGTTCAGCAGGGTGAACCACAGCAAATTCATGGTCACGGAGAAGGCAGCCTACATAGGTAAGCTGCTGTGGGAGGCCTTCGGGCAGGGGCTCAGGCCTGGCAGCCTCAGGACCCTTGGGTCTTTGAGCGTGCCCAGTGAGAGGCCACACAAACCTGCGGGCGGGGGACTTACCCCCGGGCAGTGCTGAGAGGGGCACTGCTCTTACACCCAGCGTAGGCCCCCCAGGACAGAAGGGCTGCTGACGAAGGAAGTTCTGAGGACAGGTGACCAGTCTGGCTGTCCCCATAGGGACAGGTGGGAAATACGAGCACCTAGTCCCATAACACTGAGTGTGGACATCTGGCCCCAGATGACGGGGGCTGGCCCTCCTGGCCTGAGGGGCTGCCATGGCTGGAGTTTGATGGCAGCAAAGCCATTGTGTCCATCTGTCCCCAACACTGAGATTGGGCCAGGCTGGAGGGGCCCACGTGAGCCCGGCCGCCCAGCGCCCCTTTCCCGCCCACCCCCACAGGCACCTCCAACTGGTCGGAAGACTACTTCAGCAGCACCTCGGGTGTGGGCCTGGTGGTCAGCCAGCGGAACGCCAGCGCCCAGCACGGGGCGGCCACTGTGCAGGAGCAGCTGCGGCTCCTGTTTGAGCGAGACTGGAGCTCCCCCTATGCCGTGGGCTTGGACGGACAAGCCCAGGGCCAGGACTGTGTGTGGGGCTGAGGTCCAGCCCTTCCCGGCTCCCGACCCTCACAGATCTGGTGGACGCTGCCTCCACCAGGCCTTCCCATCTGTCCCTCCATTCTGGGCTCCAAGCAGCTTCTTCCGCACAAGTCCTGGTCAGGGTCAAGACTGCCCAACTTCCAGAGGTGCAAACTGTTTGCTCTACCCTGCCCTCTACATACAGCCCCCTTAAACCCCACCTCCTCCAGGGAGCCCTCCAAGATGGCTCTCCATGATTCCCACTGAACTGCAATCCTAGCCCACCCGTGGGGCCTTTAGAGTATGTCTGTGTGCCTCCCTGTCTCTGTGTGCGTCCAGCACGGGTCTACACCCCCTCCTCCTGGCCTGAGGCTGGCGTTCAGCCCCGGCACGGCAAGGGGCCCATGTTCACAAGGTTTCCTGGCAAGGCCTTAATGGGTGTCTGCCACAGGAACCCGACTCTCCATGCCTAGTACCAACCCCAACCCGCAGGAACCCAGGGTGGGCAAGACGAGGGCGCACAAGTGACTCAGGAGGGACCCACGCATGCCCAGTGCCCTTAACTGGGGATGGGGGGAGCAAAAGCAGATGGACTGGCCTCCATGGCCACAGGGTGCATCCTGGGAAGTTTGCTGTTCCTGTAGCCAATGGAAACTCAGGACTGTGAGGCGGGGCCTGGTGCCGGGAGGTAGGCCCAGGATTGTGGGACAGGCTGGAGAAGAGAGGTGGGCCCAGGACTGTGGGGCAGGGCTGGAGTGGGGAGGCAGGCCCAGGGCTGTGGGGTAGAGTGGACTGGGCCTGGGATCGAGCTGAGAAGGTGACACCAAGCTTCCATGGGGTTGGATGCAGCCCATTGGAGCTCAACCTACCTCGGGAACCAGCTGGAGCCTGTTCCAGTGGACCCACTACCCCACCCCCATAGGAATGCTGGATCAGATACCTGTCTCCTCTGCTGGCTTCTGACGCTGGCCGCAAGCCCCCCCTCCATGGTGGAGGCCCTCTAGGCCACCCAGCGCTGGAGCTTGAGGCTAGCCCAGTGTTCCAAGGGACACTGGATGCTGAGGGAGCTAAGCAAGTGACCACCAGGATCCTGCTCTCCCACACCCTGGGGTGCCCTTGGGAGAGCTGGCTGGGTTGGAATTGGATACATCAGACATCAGTGTCCTGTCTGTGAAGCAGCTCTCCCCAGATGCAGCCTGCCCCCCACCAGGGTCTGCAGGGGTGCAGGGGTGCTGGGGCCTCTGGGGGCTGGTCTGTGTGAGCCACATGGACCAAGCCAGGCCTGGTGCCTGCCATCCCCTGCCCAGAAGCAGACACTGTCCTGGACCTGCCAGCTCCCCAGGGCTGGGGTGGGGGCGCTGCTCCCTGGTTCTTGGTCCTGTAGCTTCCAGCGTCCAGGAGCTCTCAGCCTGCTCTCCAGGCCGTGATGGAGTAGGTGTAAGGCCACAGCCGGCTGCCCAGGGGCCCTCAGCCAGTGCAAGGCCCGGTCCCACACACTTTGGGTCTAATGGGAACACCCCAGTAGCAGGCTGGAAGGCCTGCTCCCCCATAGGGGACCCTGCCTGGGCCAGGACATGGGTAAGCCAGGCCTCTCCCAACTCTGCCTGCCTATGGGCCCAGGAGGGTGTCTGAGGGCAGCGGGGGGGGGGGGCAGGGGGGAGGGGGAGCCCTTGAACCTCATTTGCTGCCCCAGGTGGGTTTGCTGAATGTGGGGCGCTCAGAGCAGGGCCCTGCGGTGCAGGAAACTTGAGATGGACCCCGAGTTGAGGCCAAGGACCCCGCTGACATTCCAGGCCAAGGACCTCTCTCTGTGCTGCCCCTGCTGTGCCTTCCAGCTGGCAGGGGAGGTGTGTGCCGTGTCCCCTGTTCACATGAATCGCTGGGTCCTCCTCCCTTCTCCTAGGCAGGGGTGGCGAACCTTTTGGCGATTGAGTGCCAAAGTTTATGAAATAAGAGTATACTCGCTCGACTCGCGTGCCAACCCATCGAGTGAGATAGAGGTATCGATTATTTTTATGTCTATAAGAGCATAAACAATAATTTTTTAAATGGTATTCACAGCTCCGCGTGCCAAAATAATTGCTCCGCGTGCCACTTTGGACACGTGTGCCACAGGTTCGCCACCCCTGTCCTAGGGCCTGCCAGCTGCTGGCTCAGGAGGATCTGGACAGACAACTGGCTACGTGAATAGCTCTAAGATTTGCCCCAACTGTCTTTTAGAGGGATTTGGTAAGAGATCATTAGGACCAAGGGGGTGAGGGATGAGAGCAGCGTGTCCCCAACAAAAGCCCTCGGAGGCCACCACATGGGTGTGACACTTTCTTTATTGCTCATCCAGGGAACAGCGGGTGGGGGGGCGGGGTCTATGCAGTGTGTGCATGAGGGACTCGGGCCATGCAGGGGTTGTGACACCAGAGAGGCGCTGAGTGAGATGCCGGCAGGCAGGTGGCCCCTGGAGGGACCTCCTGGCAGCCTGCAGATGTTCTGTTCAGCACGGCCGGTCAGCACCACCAGCCATCACCCTGCGCACAGCATCTGTGCATGTCACACGAGGCCCCAGAGCTTGCCTTGCGGGACAGTCAGCAAAGGCATGAGCCAGCTGTGAGCACGGGGGCAGTGGGTCTGCAGGAATGTGCGGGCTCTGCCAGAAGCAGGGGCAGCACTCGCCAGGAACAGCAGCAGTGGCAGGACCTGGAGACACCAAACCCGAGACCCCATGCACGGCCTTTGTCACTCCTCCCTCACAGAAACAGCCATGTTCTCCAGGGCATTGTGGGCGGGACCGGAAATGAGTTTAATCAGGCCTCATATAGCACAGAGCCCTTGGGGGCCTGGCATCCTGTGCGAAGCCAGGAGCCTCCTCTGCTTCCAAAGCATGGGGAGCGGGGCACCGTTCTTGTCCCACTTTAGGAGCAGCTGCGGGGGTGCAGGGTTCTCCGCTCTACGTGTGAGTTGAGGGGCCTCGTGCTGCCTCCCCTGCCAAGTCAGTCCTGTGGCCCTCACTGGGCTGTGGGCCTGGGCCCTGGCTTGTCACCACTGGCCTCGGATGTCACCATGGCTCTGGGGCCTGGGCCAGCACCCGTGGCCTTTGTGGGCTCCTCACCCTCCTCCTCAGGGGACAAGCTTTCTTGGGCATCAAAAAAGGTGCTGACTTCTTCCTGAAGCTTGGGCTCCACCAGACCCGCCTCCTCCTCAGAGCTCTGGCTCTTCTTGGTGGGAGACGAGGAGAACCCCAACTTGGGGAATCGGAACCAGCTCACCTTCTCCTGCTTCTTGGGCGGCTCGGCCCCAGGCCAAGCTGCGGGCTGTGTTTGCACGGGCGCAGGTCTGGGCAGCTCTTCGGCAGCGCCCGCGCTGGTCTCTTCGGTAGCGCCTGTGCCGGTCTCCTCGGCAGAGGAAGAGAACCCAATGCTGGGAAGCCAAAACCTGAACAGGCCAGCCCTCTTGCCTTCTGGTCTCCCCTTGGCCTCCCTGTCTTCACCCTCTGGGGGTGCAGCCTCCACTTGGCCATCATCAGGCGGGAATTCGAGAATTTCTGCAGGCTCCTCGTCGGAACAACTGTCTGCAAATGGGTGGCCAGAGCGAACCTCCCACGTAAGTGTTTGGGGTCCCGGCACATGGATGCTGGAAGAGATCATTTCAAACGGTTCCCCAGTGTCGGGCCCTCCGGAACTGGGATCGGCTCCGGGAGTGACTTGTTTGGGAGCCTCTTGCCAGCCCTCAGGCGGCCCGTTGTCCTGAGTGATCACTTGCACCTGAGCCTGCAGGGGTCGACTGGGGACTGTCCCCTTAAGCAAAGAGAACCCATAGGAAGGCATGTGGACCTCGGAGGCAGGGACCTCAGACTCCCGCACGATCTGAGTGGAAAAAGCGTGGGGCCTGGAGAGGTCAGCAGACTCTGCCGTCATCCTGCTGTGGGTGACAACCTCTTGGCTCTCAACCCGGACACCTTGGATGTGCACTGTGACCTTAGAAATGGGGGAAGCTTCTGGGGAGGGGTCAAGGGCCACAGGCTGCCCCCTAGGGTCCCCAGCTCCTACCTTCAGGACGCTGGTGCCCCCGGGGCTTTCCCTATGCAGGGCCAGGGGGAAGCTGATGTCCCCACACCACACGTCACTCAGGGAAGGGACAAAGATGTCGGCCTCAGTGCCTGGGGCCGGGAAGGTGAACCTGGGCACCTTCAGCTTGGGGAACTTGACCTTCAGCACAGAGTCCTCCCAGAGCTGTGTAATGTCCACGACAGAAACCTGGGACAGCTCCTCAGTCCTGGAGGCCTTCAGCATTTGTAGGCCCTCAGCCGGGGGAGACTGAGGCTCAGCTCTCTCGGCCCCCCTGGCAGGAGCCTCCCTGGCATCCCCTGAAGGGGCTTCCGGGTCTGGCAGCCTCCCGCTGGGCATGTGCAGGGAGTGCTGGACCTTGGAACGGGGGAGATGACCAGCAGTCACCGCGGCTGGAGGGAGGGGCAGCTTCGAGCTCTTGCCATCCGCAGCTTGCCTCACATCAGCCCCATCTGCCTTGGCCTCTGGGAGCTGCGTGGACACAGCAGCCTCCGCCTTGGACCCAGCAATGTGGACACCCGGATCGCTGGCCGTCACCGCTGCTGTCTCCTGCCTCGGTGTGCTGGCAGCAGGCGCGGGCAACTGGGCCTCAGCCCTCTCCCCAGAGGAGCGCCAGAAGCCGGGCAGGCGTAGCGAGGGTATTCGAAACCAGCTCTCCTGCGAGCTGGCCTCTGTGCCTCCCGCAGCCGCGTCCCTGTCCACACTGCTCAGCGTGGGCGCCATGGTGTCCACTGCTCTTCTGGGTGCCTGGATGAGGTCTTTAGCTGGCCCCACCCATGGATCCATTGCTGCCATTGGGGCAGAGCTCATGGGCTCCTCTGTCCCCTCAGACCCGGAGATACCTGCCAATGGCAGCAGGGTGCCTGGCCACTGGGACGCCGTGGCTTCCTGGGCTGAAGAGTTCTGCCCCCACCCCTGGCTGGGACTAGACAGGTCGCCCCCCGCAGCACGGGCCACCCCCTCCCCATCTGCCGCTTCTGGGACTGAAAACCTAAACTTTGGTCCATTAAATTTAGGAAAAGTCACCCGCCCACAAGATGTGTAAAACACAGGGTCCACTGGGCCGGGGCTGTCAGTGTGGGACAATGGGACCCCCTCCCAGGATGGCCCGTCTGCAGTACATTCCTTGCTGGAAACATGGGCATCAGCCTGGGACTCAGAGAGGGCACCCCTGGGGAGGGTCACCTGGTATTTTGTAAGTGTGATGCCCTCACAGGAATGGAGCGTGGAGGATTCAACAGGAACACCACTGAGGTCAAGCCTGGCTGAAGGAGCGCTGGGCTGGCCACTCCCAGCAGGAAGAACCTCAGAATCCACAGCTGGGGCCACCAGGCTTTTAGGAAACTTCCCTGGGGGAGAGAAGACTCTGGCCATTTTAAAAGAGGATTTCTTGATTTTGCTTTTTACGCCACCTTTTTCAACTGAGAGGCCCCCATCCATGCCTACTGTGGAAACAGAGAGATCGCCTGAACCTACAGCGGCATCCATGGACTTGGGAGAATAAGTCACTTCCACAGCTTGACCGCCACCTTCAACTTCACGTGAAACCACAGAATCCCTACTGGATGATGGACATGAAAAAGGCATGCTGACTTTAGGCATCTTGAACTTGATGCTTTTAGAAGACACCTCCTTGTCTCCCAGGGCAATGTCGCCCTCTGACTTGGCGGCTGGGGTCTGGATGTCCACTTGCCCACTGGACATGGACAGTTCCACATCAGGAGCAGTCACCTCCCCTTTGGGACCTTTCAGCTCCACTTTGGGCCCCGTGATGTCCACCTGGGGGCCCTTGAAGTCTACTTTGGGCATCTTGATGCTGGGCATCTGCACCTTGGGCATGTGCCCTTTGAGTCCGGCTTTGATGGCGGGTTCCTGGAGCTCTCCCTCAGGCACATGGCCCTCCGGGAGCTTCATGCCCAGCTCGCCAGTCTTCATGTCCATGTCAGCAGATGGAAGTTCAATGCTGATGTCACTGGTCTTGACGTCGGCCTGAGTGGAGGGCAGGTGCACGTCTGCCTGTGCCTGGGGCCCAGACACATCCACCGACGTCTTGATGGACTTGCTTGGTGCCGACATGGTGAAGGACGGCATCTTGAACTTGGGCATTTTGAACTTGCTGTCTCTGGCTGTCACCTCCTTGTCTCCCAGGGAGATGTCACCCTCCAGCCTGGTGCCAGTGGCCTGGAAGTCAACTTCCCCACTGGGCAGCAACATATCCACATCAGGGGCAGTCACCTTCCCTTTGGGACCTTTCAGGTCCACTTTGGGCCCCGTGATGTCCACCTGGGGACCCTTGATGTCCACCTTGGGCATCTTGATGCTGGGCATCTGCACCTTGGGCAGGTGCCCTTTGGGTCCGGCTTTGATGGCAGGTTCATGGAGCTCTCCCTCAGGTGCATGGCCCTCTGGGAGCTTCACACCTAGTTTGCCAAGCTTCGTGTCCATGTCAACTGATGGCAACTCAATGCTGACGTCACTGGTCTTGATGTCAGCCTGGATTAAGGGCAGGGTCCCCTCCCCTGTGATCTTGGGCACAGGCATGTCCACAGATGTGCCCAAATCCTTGCTTGGTGTTGACCCACCAAAGGATGGCATCTTGAATTTGGGCATTTTGAACTTGCTGTCTCTGGCTGCCACCTCCTTGTCTCCCAGAGAGATGTCACCCTCCAGCTTGGTGCCTGAAGCTTGGATGTCCACTTCCATGCTGGGCAGCAACACCTCAACATCAGGGGCACTCATGTCCCCTTTGGCACCCTTGAAGTCAACCTTGGGCCCCATGATGTCCACTTTAGGGCTCTTGATATCCACCTTGGGCATCTTGATGCTGGGCATCTGCATCTTGGGCAGGTGGCTCTTGAACCTGGCCCCTTTTCCTTTCCCTTTCAGCTCCCCTAGGCTCACCTCTCCCTGGGAGAGGGCCACCTTCACCTGGTTCCTGGGGAGCTCGATTTCAGCAGATGGCATTTGCACACTGCCCTCTAGGGCTTGGATCTCATCTCCCAGGAAGGGTATGGTCACCTCCCCTTGCTTGGGCACAGGCACATCCACGGATGTTCCCAAGTCCTTGCTTAGTGTCGACACACCAAAGGATGGTATCTTGAATGTGGGCATTTTGAACTTGCTGTCTCTGGCTGCCACCTCCTTGTCTCCCACAGAGATGTCACCCTCCAGCTTGTTGCCTGGGACTGGGATGTCCACTTCCACACTGGGCAGGGAAACTTGCACATCAGGGGTAATCACCACCCCTTTGGGACCTTTAAGCTCCACTTTGGGTCCCGTGATGTCCACCTGGGGACCCCTGAAGTCTACTTTGGGCATCTTGATGCTGGGCATCGGCACTTTGGGCAGGTGTCCTTTGAGTCCAGCTTTGATGGCGGGTTCCTGGAGCTCTCCCTCAGGCACATGGCCCTCTGGGAGCTTCACACCAAGCTCACCAGACTTCACATCCATGTAGGCCGATGGCAGCTCAGTGCTGACATCACTGGTCTTGATGTCAACCTGGATGGAGGGTAGGGTCCCCTCCCCTGTAACCTTGGGCACAGCCACGTCCACAGATGTTCTTAAATCCTTGCTTGGTGTTGATACACCAAAGGACGGCATCTTGAACTTGGGCATTTTGAACTTGCTGTCTCTGGTGGCCACCTCCTTGTCTCCCAGAGAGATGTCCCCCTCCATCTTGGTGCCTGGAGCTTGGATGTCCACTTCCATGCTGGGCATAGACAGCTCCACATCAGGGGCACTAATGTCCCCTTTGGGACCTTTCATGTCCACTTTGGGCCCTGTGATGTCCACCTTAGGGCCCATGAGGTCAACCTTGGGCATCTTGATGCTGGGCCTCTGCACCTTGGGCAGGTGGCCCTTGAACCTGGCCCCTTTTGCTTTCCCTGTCAACTCACCTACTCTTCCCTCTCCCTTGGGGAGGGCCACCTCCACCTCTACTCCAGGGAGCTCAATTTCAGCAGATGCCACTTGCACGCTGCCCTCTGGGACTTGACTCTCACTTCCCAGGCAGGGTAGGGTCACCTCCCCTGTGATGGTGGGCACAGCCACATCCACAGATGTTCCTAAATCCTTGCTTGGTGTTGATATACCAAAGGATGGCATCTTAAACTTGGGCATTTTGAACTTACTATCTCTGGTGGTCACATCCTTGTCTCCCAGGGTGATGTCACTCTCCAGCTTCACGTCTGGGGCCTGGATGTCAGTTTCCAGGCTGGGGAGCAACACCTCCATGTCAGGGGCAGTCACCTCCCCTTTGGCACTCTTCAGGTCCACTTTGGGTCCCGTGATGTCCACTTGGGAGCCCTTGAGGTCCACCTTGGGCATCTTAATGCTGGGCATTTGCACCTTGGGCAGGTGGCTCTTGAACCTGGCTCCTTTTGATTTCCCTTTCAGCTCCCCCAGGCTGACCTCTCCCTCAGGGAGGGCTACCTCCATCTGGTCCCTGGGGAGCTCGATTTCAGCAGATGGAAGCTGCATGCTGCCCTCTGGGGCTTGGATGTCAGCCCCCAGACAAGGTAGGGTCACATCCCCTGTGACCTTGGGCACAGCCATATCTGCAGATGTTACCAGATCCATGCTTGGTGTCGACACACTGAAGGATGGCATCTTGAACTTGGGCATTTTGAATTTGCTGTCCCGGGCTGCCACCTCCTTGTCTCCCAGAGAGATGTCCCCCTCCAGCTCAGTGCCTGGGGCCTGGATGTCTACTTTTCCAATGGGCAGTGATACCTCAGTATTTGGGGCAGCCACCTCCCCTTTATCACCCTTGAGGTCCACTTTGAGCCCTGTGATGTCCACCTGGGGGCCCTTGAAGTCTACTTTGGGCATCTTGATGCTGGGCATCTGCACCTTGGGCAGGTGTCCTTTGATTCCAGCTTTGATGGCGGGCTCCTGGAGCTCTCCCTCAGGCACACAGCCCTCCGGGAACTTCACGCTCAGCTTACCAGTCTTCACATCCGTGTCGACAGATGGCAGTTCAATGCTGATGTCACTGGTCTTGATGTCGGTCTGGATGGAGGGCAGGTGCATGTCCAACTGTTCCTGTGGCCCAGACACATCCACTGATGCCTCGAAGGACTTGCTTGGTGTTGACACACCAAAGGACGGCATCTTGAACTGGGGCATTTTGAACTTGCTGTCTCTGGCAGCCACCTCCTTGTCTCTCAGAGAGATGTCCTCCTCTAGCTTGGTGTCTGGAGCCTGGATGCCCACCTCCATGCTGGGCAGCAACACCTCAACATCAAGGGCGGCCTCATCTCCTTTATCACCCTTCAGGTCCACTTTGGGCCCCATGATGTCCACCTGGGGGCCCTTGAAGTCTACTTTGGGCATCTTCATGCTGGGCATTTGCACCTTGGGCAGGTGGCCTTTGAGTCCGGCTTTGATGGCTGGTTCCTGGAGCTCTCCCTCAGGCACACGGCCCTCCAGGAGCCTCACACCCAGCTCACCAGTTTTTATGTCCATGTCGACTGATGGCAGTTCAATGCTGATGTCACTGGTCTTGACATCGGTCTGGATGAAGGGCAGGGTCCCCTTCTTTGTGAGCTTGGGCACAGGCACATCCACAGATGTTCCCAGATCCTTGCTTGGTGTTGAAACACTGAAAGATGGCACCTTGAACTTGGCCATTTGTAACTTGCTATCTCTAGTGGCCACATCCTTCTCTCCCAGAGAGATGTCCCCCTCTAGCTTAGTGCCTGGGGTCTGGATATCCACCTGCATGCTGGGCAGTGATAGCTCAACATCAGGGGCTGTCACCTTTCCTTCGGCACCCTTCAAGTCCACTTTGGGCCTTGTGATGTCCACTTGGGGGCCCTGGATTTCCACCTGGGGGCCCTTGAAGTCTACTTTGGGCATCTTGATGCTGGGCATCTGCACCTTGGGCAGGTGTCCTTTGAGTCTGGCTTTGATGGCGAGTTCCTGGAGCTCTCCCTCAGGCACATGGCCCTCTGGGAGCTTCACACCAAGCTCACCAGTCTTCACATCCATATCTACAGATGGCAGCTCAATGCTGAGGTCAC
>PVKE010037827.1:0-15723 GCA_004027555.1 Craseonycteris thonglongyai
TTCATCGCAGCACTGTTCACAGTGGCCAGAACATGGAAACAACCAAAATGCCCTTCGATAGATGACTGGATAAAGAAGATGTGGTACATTTACACAATGGAATACTACTCAGCGATAAGAAATGATGAAATACAGTCATTTGTGGCAACATGGATGGACCTAGAGAACATCTTATTAAGCGAAATAAGTCAGACTGAAATAATCCGGAAAAATATGACCTCGCTTATAGGTGGAATATAAAACTGAAAGTTACAAAGACATAGAGACCTATGGACACACTCAATAACTTGGTGATTGCCTGAGGGAAGGGGAGGAGGGGGGAGGGAGAGAGGGAGGGGAGGTGGGAGAGGGCACCAGCATTATGGACACAGTCAATAGTTTGGTGTTTACCTGGAGAGGAGGGAGGAGTGGGAGGGAGAGTTGTGGGGGGAGGGGTAGTGGGCACCAGATATATGGGGTTGGAGGGGGACCTGATTCTGGGACCTGGGCACATAATGCGATGGATGGGTGATGTGATGTGGAGTTGTACATCGGGAAACTATCTAATTGTTACCAACCAATGTCACCCCATTAAATTTAACAATAAAATATAATAATATTAAATTAGAAAAAATAAAAAATAAAATAAAGTTCATGCATATTACTAGGTAAAATAAAAATGGAACTGTATTATTGATGAGACAGTTTTTATCTCATATATTCAAGCTTTTTTAGAAATGGTTCTGAGAGAATTTAAAATTGTGCTGACCCTTCAGAGGTGTCCTATGTGAAAATATATATTAACCATAACTTAGAAGATAGGTCTTTGGTTCAAAGCTATTTTATATTTAACTACTTAATCTTTTATTACAGTTCTTTTTGCAAGGAATTGCATGACTGGAAGAATAGGAATCTATGTGAATTTACACTATATTTTCACATTTTCTCTAAAGAACTTTTTAATGCAAAGTAGTTGTCATAACATGAATCGCTTCTAATAATATTTGACAATTTGAGAAAACTGCTGACCATTCAGTAACTGTTCCAGTATCGCCAAAAAAAAAATTGTGGCCTTTAATTAAAAGAAATTCTTCTAATTGTTTTATTTTGATAATTTTCTTATTCACGTATTGCAAAATGGGGATAGAATGTTCTTACAATTAATAATAATGGTTTTCTTTAAGATGTTTAAATTATCTATAAAAAGTAGGGTGTTAAAGTACCTATCTGCTTTTTCTGTGATATAATTGGGAAGAATTTAAATAAGGGCTATAATAAACTTTGAACTTATTTGGGACAACTGTTTAAAAACTCTAGAGTAGTATCAATAATAGTAGTAACAAGAATATATTTGCACTTTCTTATTAATACAAACATGGTTTGGGAGAGGGGCAGTCTCAATTAGGTACATTCAATTTTTATAGTGGTACTTTTCCTATTTATTAAAAAAACTCATTTTGGGATGCAGGGATAGCTCATCAGAATTGAGCGCTTGCTTTGCAACTGTGAAATCTGGGGACCTAATCCTGGCCCCAGCTCACACAAATCCATACACTGGGCTTCGGCACAAATGGTAACCTCCAGGATGGCACATTTGCGAAGATTCTCAATCTCTATGCAGGAAGCCCCCAGTTAGGTTCCCACCCTGTGCAGCCCCACGTCTACCTGTGTGGAATGAAACCATGTCACAACTAATGATGTACAACTATAGAGACTGCTCTGGGCTTTCCCCACTTTCTCTCTCTCTCTCTCTCTCTCTTTCACACTTACACGCCTTCTCTCGAAACAATAAAATAAATATTTTTTAAAATCCCATTTTGCTGTTCTACAGTATCTTTAGATTAGAGCTAATTCAAATCATTAAAAAATACACTTGGGGGAAGCCGGGATGGCTCAGTGGGTTAGATGCTCACTTTGTAGCCCCAGGGACCGAGGATCGAATCCCGGTCCCGACCCGTGTGGACCCATATGCTGAACTGGGGAGTGCCCCCAGTTCAGTTCTCACTGGGGCGAGACCCCGGCCCAGTTCCTGCCCTGTGCAGCCCCGCTCCCACCTGTGGAATCAAACTATGTGGAAAAACCAATGATGTGCAACTATGGAGACTGTTCTGGGCCCTCCCCCTTCTCTCTGTCTCTGACTCTGTATCTCTCTCTCTCTCTCTCTCTGTCAAAAACAATAAATAAATCTTAAAATAAATAAATAAATAAATAAAATAAAAAATACACTTTATGGAAGTTTTTAAATGACTATTACTTCAAATCTATTCTCATGATACCACCAGAAGTATTATACAATGGGGATTTTTTGGAAGGAAAAAAAGTTAAAGCTTTGTTCCCAAACTTAACCACTAGGTTTATACATCTATAATATTTATGTATCTGTACATATCCTTTAACGATATTTATTCTTTTTTAGTTACATTGCACTAGGTTTTGTCAAGAACTTAGATGGAGAAATGTTGAGAAAAAGGAAGGTGAGCAAGAAAGAAGTCGAATTACCTCTCATGACTTTGATTCTACCTGGAAGTCACACAGCATCACTTAGATCCCACGGCATTAATTAAGACAATTCTTCTTTTTTTTTTCTTTAATTAAAACATTTAATTGAGAATGTTGGACAGTATTAAGAGTTTGAGAGGGAGTCATCCATAATCCTACCTCCCACAACACAGTTATTTTCACATTTGCGTATTGCTTTCAAGCCCTTGTGCCCCTATGTATTTTTACATACCGGTAGTTCCCATTAAATTTAACATGTTTTCTTTAGAGCTGTACTCTCTCCATTCTCTCTCTTTTGTTCAGAGTTTAAACAAAATAAAACACCAAAAACACCATATTAAGTCCCTTTAATTTTTCCCTGTCTCTTTCCCCTAACTGCACTCACTCCATACCAACCATTTTAACAAGAAGAAAGTTGTTGGTGTGGGAATTTGACACAAACATCTTCCTATGAGTTTATTTCTGTATTTGTAAACTCTATGCACTCCTGAGCTACTTTAAAGCAAGTCTTCCATTTATTTTTATACTTGCCCCCACTTCACTGTGGGCACTTGTTTATGAGCTGCAACCTGCTGTAATTTAACAGACAATCAGAAAGCTTTGTAAGAAGATTGTACAAGAAGAGCTTTTCTGAAGGATGTTCATTTAGGGAGAGGTTTACAGAGATGAGACCATCAAGAAAGGAGCTTCCTTCTCTAATAAAGGTTAGTGTGGAAACGAGATGACCTCTGTTTCACTCCACCCTAAATTCCAGTTCTTTATCAGTTAGTTGTTCGGACCTGCTATCATCAAGCACAGGCCTGCCAGTGCAAATCCTACACAGCCTGTCTCCTCCACCACATCTGCTTACTACTGAGAGCATCGGAGTCTCCTCTCCCTGGCCCCTCCCCACACATACTCATCCCCTGCCGGGCAGGTCACCTTTCTGAGAAATTGATTCATTGAAATTTTGTGAATTGCATTACCTTGAAGCAGGGTTAGGGTTAGGGATATTACTGACTTTAGGACGATTCATTCACGGGATCAAAGAAGCTATAATAGACTCCACCATTTAATGGTAAACGACAAGGTTCTGGAGGTGCATGTGTGATAGTAGATAGTTTGAGACCATTTTTGAAAAAATAGAATCTTCCACATATAGCAAGCAGGACAAAAACAATAGCAAAACAGACAAATGAGCAAACAAACAATCCTCTCTCCAGAAAAAAATAAATGAAAATATGTCTCCATGAATCCCCAACTATGAGCGGATACATTTAGTAACACTGAAAGAAGTCCCTATGGTTTGCCAACTCTATGAGAGGAAGAGAGGGTGGTTACAATCTTTCTTGTGAGCCTGAGGACTAGAGAACCAATAAATCAGATTTCCAAGGTACTAACTCACAAATTGGAAGATTTTCCAAGTAGCAAAAGTATTTCAGGAAAAGCTGAGTTTCTCAGGCTACAATTTCATGAGTACAAATAAACTGCAGACATGATCCTCTGAACATTCAAAAATTAAATAACTGAATCTTTCTTCCAAGACAAAGTCCTGTTCTGAGGAAAATCTTCTGAATAGAATCTATATTTAACTACATAAGCCACAAGACACAAAGGTAAAAGAATGTCCAGAAAAAAGTCAGAGAGGGGAGCAGAGAAGGAGAGCAGAGAATGTTAAAGGGCGTATTTTTAGACGTTTAAGGTAACAATAGCAATGGAAGTCCAATAGTCATGAAACAAGGAAAGCTAGCCTACCTTACTGGCATTGCATAGGAATACTTTTTAAAGAAAATTTTGAGTAAAAGAGTTGGCTAAAAAAAAATGTGTATTTTAAACATTATAAGAGTAGAGCTGAGATTAAAATCAGTTGAAAAGTTCCAAGCATTTTAGAGTTACCTGTTTACCGAGGCAAATGTTGGCAATCATTGGAATTTTTCCAATGTACTTATTAAAACTTTTATTAGATAATAATTAATATAAGGTTAGATTACTAATTATTTTAAAGATACATTTTTACATTTCTTTAAGACTCATAGCCATTTAAAATCACGAATCTTGACAACTAGACCAATGTACTTTTATCTATTCAGAGAACCTAATTGTAAAGTCTTATTTTCATATAACCTTGAATCTATATATAAAATCTTACCAACTTACATCTTTACAAGATTAACACCTGGCATAGCTATGGTTGTTCTGTTTACATATTTACAATAAGTATTTAAAAGGGATTTAACTCTTTTTGATTGTTTAGTTTCACGTGGTTTAAAATGCCTTTGTTTGAGCTCTCCAAAAATGCTATTGCTGATTCATCCTTCCCCTCCCCTTTCACTTCACCACAAAAGGTGTTTACTGAAACATCATTGTAATTTCTCAAGTAAAACAATTGATATTATTTTTAGCTGCTCACCTCATTGTTTAGGAAAATTAATTTTAACCTTTAATGACTCCTTTATATAGCAAGAAAATATCAATTCACCCTTATGTAGAAGAGCTTGACCTTTTCTACTTCTACTGGAAAGTGGAAAGTTTAATTGATGTAGAATAATTCACAAACCTGTTTGTTTACTCAGGGTTAAACACATGCACACACACACACACACACACACACACACAAGAAACACAAAGATTTATATATTCCACATATATGTAAGTTCATTATCAATAAGGTCAGAGGGTTAATTAGAGAGAGGTTAGCAATTCAGGTCAGTGAGAAGAGAGGACCGTGATGCTAGGAGGCTGCTAGCTAGTTCCCCAGTTGAAGATAATGTTTAAATGAGAGGAGAAATAAGTACTAAGTGAAATATGGTCACACTGATACATTTTTCCTTTTATTTACTTTTGGGTTTCATTGCCATGTGTTTCTATTTCAGATGAAATAAGCAGTTGCATCTAATAAATATAATAATAATAATCAATATTGGATTTGTATGGAAGGGTACTCTCTTCCATAATTTTTTGGACAACATACTTCAAACTATAGTTAAAAAAAAAAAAGTTTTCTGGCCAGATGGATTATGAGCAGTGTTAAATCAACAGACATTTGCACCAATCTTGATGGGCATGGGTGTCGATGGACTTGAACAATCAATTTGCTACTATCACTGTTTCTTTAATTGTATATAGAGGTACATTTCTCATTATTCTTCTCCCTTGTCCCAATCCCTTTAAAGACAACACTCAAGTCCTGCCTTTCATTTTCCAAAGAACTATACTGTGGTTCTTTCATATCCTTCTCATCTCCCTGTAGGGAAAGGCTGTGGAAGATGTGTTGTACTCCAAGGCACTAATGTAGTTACTGAAAATCCTGTCTTTTCGAATGGGAGAATTGCCCCCACCGTCATGGATAAAAATACCGTATTTTCCGGCGTATAAGACGACCGGGCGTATAAGATGAACCCCTAATTTTACAGTTAAAACATAGGTTTAGGCCTATATTCGCTATATAAGACTACCCCCAACTTCCAAGGCTGTAGTCTTATACAGTGAAAATAGGCCTAAACCTATGTTTTAACTGTAAAATTAGGGGGTCGTCTTATATGCCGGAAAATACGGAGTAAGTTTTCTTTGCTTATTTTCTCTATATTTCAGAAGCTAGGTCATTTCTAGAAGAGACTGATAGTATTGTATTTGGCTATAATAGCTTGGGCTTATTTTTTTACTTTTGGGAAATAATGTTCTTATACCAATATCATGCATCTAAATGATGTGGCTCTTCTGATAATGCTTATATGATTATTTGTTTTCCACTTTGTGTAGGCAATCAAATTCCTGCTTGGTAAAGAGTATGTATGAGTTCCATATCAATTTTATTTTAGGATTAAAGGAAGAAACATATTTCCACTGAAATTAAGCTAGATGGCATGTGCTTACATCTACCAAGTTACTTATCATGTTGGGGTTAGTGCAGTGAGGACATATTAAAAAAAAATGTAAGATTAGATTCTACTTTCTACTTTCAAGGAGTTTCATGGCTTGACAGAACAGGTCATCAGTGCATGAACTCAACAAGAAATATAAATAATGCTATTTGGCAGCAGTGAAAAAGAGGCATCAGACTGCTCCATCCAGGCTGCTTTAAGACTTCCCACTGGTTCCTTTCCATCACTCATAGCCTCAACATCATAATTTTTCTCAAAGACCGTCAGGATGAATTTTATCATATTCTATGTTCTTCTTTCCATCAGTCCTCATAAAATGACGTAGACCATTGACCTTGTCAACCCTCACCAGCTAGGCTCTCAAACCCAAGAGACTCTAATATGCCTATCTAACCCCATCTCCCACCCACACCTAAGTTTACAAAACCATCTTCACTGTCCTACGGAACTCATAGTATGGCATAAATAAAATTCCCTATATCCCCAACTTCCTTCTACTTCAATTTCTTAATCTAACTGAAATCTGCTTCTGTCTTGGAGATATTAATTTCTTTTTGGTCCTTTCAAATATGGCTCCTAACCCATATCTTTCATGTCACAGGGCCTAGAGATAATATTGCAGTTTCTAATATACATCACTATTGCTTCCAGAATTTTTTTTCTCTTGTTCATAAAAATGCAAGCCTTGGATTACAGGTCACAAGATTGTATTTTCCAGCACTGCTCATTTAATCAACAACCACACGCTCCCAAAGCTCTTAATATCTGTCTTTGACTACTTCAAAACCTAGTTTACTCTCACTCTCTCTAATACTACTCCTGTTAGAGTTATTAATAATTTGTACTTTAAACTTCCATATAGACTATAACCTTGTCGTTAAAAATATCAGCACTCTCTTTGTAATCTGATTTGCAAGCCTATTCCTGAAACACCCCTGCTATTTTTCAATGTCTTTCCTTGAATTTCAACTCTAACTTTTCTTTGACACTACTATCATAGAACTCTCTGTCCATTAATTTAAGGACATTTTAATGCTTGTCCCTCACTTCCTGGTGTTTATGTTCCAGTTTGCTTGGCTTAAATTCAATGGCCCGTTAGTATACCATATTTTTGCATGTATAAGATGCCCCTATGTGTAAGATAACCCCTACTTTTCTAAACCAATGTTAAGTTATCAAATAAGTACATGGGTTACTCCCATGTATAAGAAAATTTCCAAATTTAGTCTAACAATTTTTAACAAAACTATGGTCTGATACATGGAAAAGTGTGGTAATTTCTTCCTTTAAATAATTTTATTTCTATTTTCTCTCTCATTCTGTCATACTCACCAGATAAATCTGACTAGCCAAAACCCTCTATGTGATTTTCTCCTAAACTCTAAATAAAGTTAAATGTTACTGGAGAAAAATGCGATGCTTGCAATTCGTCTCAATTTAAACATAATCAGTGATTGTAATTAGAATGTTAATGCTGCCTAACAATTTGACCCCATATCCTTAGTTTAAATTTTTTCTCTATATATGACTATTTCATACTTTTCCTCTCTTTACTTTTTCAGTACATCTTTATTTACTCTTAGCTAACGCTGTTGCTTCTTATTTTTTCCAGAAAATGGAAACTGTTAGAAAAGTCACCTATACTCTCATACTAAAACTTCATCCTACCTGCTTCTGAATCCAATTTTCACTCTTACTACAATAAATGGGCTATTTTTGTTTTTGTATAACATTATTTTTTTACCCCTTTCCAGGATTCTATCGCATCTTCCTTCTATAAGGATATTGAGCCATCAACTGTTATCTCTATCCCTGCATTATCGTTTTACCCTTCTCTACTGGATCATCCCTCAAAAGTATACAAATAGTGCCTAATAGCTCTTATTTTAAAAAGAAAACACTTTCTTTATTTCAACCATTGCTCCATTTATTACTCTCATTTTTGTCAAAAAATTCTCGTACTCTTGACTCTACTCACAAGCCCCACAGGAAATCAACCAGTAATGTTATCAACTTCCATTTATAAGTCAATATTACCTTGGTGAAAGAAAATATCATAGCCCAACAGAATTGCTGCAACCTCCTGGTTGGTTTCCCAGAATACATCTCCTCACAGGATGCTTCACAAAACAGCTAAGGTGATCCTTTAAATTTTTTAAATATAAGTCTGAGCATAACATTCCTCTGTTTAAAACTCAATTTGTTCAGAGCTAAATCCAAATCCTTAGATGACCTACATACCTACAACATGTAAACACCATCACATTTCCCTATTTGCTCTCTGTTCTTGTTTCTAACATTTTTTTGGTGGTAGTTTGTTTATTTTTTGTTTTGTTTTGTTTTTTTCTAACTTTCTCCTCTCAAGTTATTTTGGTTTCCATACTTAGGGCGTTGTTTGCTTGAAATGGTCCTTCTGAGATTTCCATAAGATTTTCTCTATACTTTTTTCAGGTCTCTGCTCACATATTCTTATTACCTGGACCTTCTTAATTGTATTATATAAAATAGCAGTGACGTTTTACTTCTTCCTGGCGTCATTTTTCTCTGTAGCCCTTCTTATTCCCTGATGTATTATATAATTACTAGCTCATTTTTTTTTTTTAAATCATTGGGAGGCGTTTTACCAGTTTCACTGCCAAATACCTGTGAAAAATGTCTGGCACATAGAGTTTATTCATTAAAATGTTCAATAAATTATTTTTATAAATAGTTCATAGTAAAAATATCATAGCATGAAATCAGAAATTTTACCTGCTGTGTGAGGGACATAATATTGTAAACTTGTAACAAGTTGTACTCTAGAGTCAGTGTATTGAAATGGGGGTATAAATTTATTGTAGGTTTTAATATATAATCTTTGAAATAAAAGTTTATCTGACACTGAATACATTATTTTGTAAATGGTGCTATGTTAGTAATGCTCACAAAAGACTGTTTTAAGTGATTAAAAATTTTGGAACATATTAATGCTCTATAAAAATATAAGGTAAAAACAGGTGTCTGTACTAAAATATAATTAAAAGAGATCTCTTTAATATGAAAATATCTAAAACTTACTTTTTTTTTGTCCAAATCCCTGGAAAAAGAAATCAAATGGAACAGCTACTTTGAATAATTTTTCTATTTAGTCTATCTTACAGTGGCTAGTGCTCTTCACCAAACTAGCCTCTCACAATTTTCTTGCTTTCCTGGGATGGCCTGTTTTTAGCTTCAGATTTTCAGACTGTGAACTTAATTACCTCTAAATGCTAACAGACGGAGAATAATTTTACGTAACATCACCACAACAAAAGATTCCAAAAATTAATTTATAGAAATAAGCCTTGCTCTTCAAGAGTTCTATAAAATGTAAGAAATCATTCATTTGAAAATGTTTGTTCTGGTTCTTAAGATGGATTAGGAGCACTTTACTTAGTTTATATTTTGAGAAAGAACTTCATAATTTTGGGGATGGATTTAAATATTTCTCTGAAATTTAGGCTTTAAGATGAGTTGCTTTTTAAAATTATTCCATTATTAGTAATAAACTCATCACTCAGAGTTCTTTTAATGTCATAGAATGTAAAACATTTTATTATTGCCTAGAAATATGTGTGTGGCATATAGTAAGTTCTAACTAAAAGTTAAATAGAAATAAGCTATTTCAAGAAAATGTATTTATTGCATCTTATTCAATTTTGTGTTTGATATATTTGTTATGGCAAATCTATGTGATTTCTTATATGTGGATTTATGTAATAATTCCATGTGTAACAATTATATAAAATTCAAATATAATATGCTCTTTTATAGCTGGGAAGCTGAGTGATATAATACATAACTTGGAGACAGATAGATGATACATAGATAGATAGATAGATAGATAGATAGATAGATAGATAGATAGATAGATATAGATATTGTTTTAAAATTCTTACTGCACCTGATTATTTTTCACTGAAAAAAAAAATAAGGTGGGAAAGATTGTTTTAAAGTTTTTTTCTTTTTCAATTTAAAAATTTTATTACCTCAAAGAACAGCATATTTAATTTTAAAAAGTTATAAAGGTCTTTGTTATAGTACATGTAATGATAGTCTGTTTCTCTTTTTTCTCTCTCTCTCCATCACTCACTTTATCTCTTTCTTAATTAGAATTGGCCAATCCAATGCCAATACTAGTTAGTTATTTGTAGTGTGGTCTTGGGTAAATATCCAAGTCTATCTGCAGCCCATTCTTTATATCTTTAAAATAAAGATAAGCATACTATCCATTTCATAGAGGAGAAAACAATTAAGCTATGTAACACTTGTAAAGTGCGTAGTGCAGTGCTTTTATCAATGTAAGCAACCCATTAATCTTAGCTATGTTTTTAAATGTATTATATTCCTTTACCTCCTATGCCATTTTTTCCTTTTCTTTCATTCATTCCATTCAATAAAGCAATCTGTATTTTGTTCTTGGAACTCAGAAGATGGTGAAAAAAAATGTCTGCTCAGCCTCGTGGAGAATACATTTTATTGATAAAGATAAACAATAAACATTATATAAAAGTGAATAATGGAGCAGATAGAAGGTATAGATGGGTTAAAAAAAGAAAGGAGCACAATTAAGGGTATCCAAATTTAGGGAGGATGAGACACAACTTTAAATGGAGTGGGCAGAATAAGACAGAGATAAGGTGATATTTAAGCAAAGCTTAAAAAAGCTAAGTAGTAAAATCTATGTGTATTATCTATTTTCACATAATTTTGGATTTTTTATTTAACTAAACATTGTTTTTAAAGTGCAATTATGTTGCTAATGTGGTTCTGAGGAAGGACCATCTACTCTAAGAAGAATTCTATGACCTTCTCAAGTACACAGGAGTCCCTGCCATATTGTTCTATGTGCATAGGAAATACTTGATTTACTTGATTCTCTTTTGCAATTATTTTTATAAAAACTACTACTTACTGGTTGATTAGCAGTTATTATTTATTAATTTTTAATCAGTTGACTTAGTTGATTCGTGGGTTTGAACAGCTCACCCCAAACAGTGATAGATAAAAATTCAATCAAAATAACATGAATTGTGGTCAGCATTTGGACTCTATATTTCTTCCATCTGCTGTGAAATAGTTATATTACATTTCAGGTAAACTATTTAAATAAAGAAAAAATTGCTTTAAAGCATTTTTTATTTTTATTTATTTATTTATTTTATTTTTGATGGAGAGAGAGAGATACATAGACAGAGACAGAGAGAGAACTGAGCTGGGGGCACTCCCCAGTTCAGCATATGGGTCCGCACGGGCTGGGGCTGGGATTTGATCCTCGGTTCCCGGCACTGCAAAGTGAGCACATAACCCTCTGAGCCATCCCAGCTTTCCCAGAAAAAATTCCTTTAAACCCTGTTATTCACTCAATCATTTACTCATTAATCTATTCTTTCTTTCTTTCCAATTATTTTCCATTAAAAATTTGAGAATCTCCTCTATGCTGGGAATGGTTCCAATGGCTTGGGTGATCATGGTAAATTGGTTTCTGAACATATCCTACATCTCTTTCTCCTTCAAGATGAGAGGCTTCCATATATTTTCCAAAGGCTAATCCTGTAAAATTTTTAAAACTGAATTATTAAACCAATATAACTATCAGTGTGGGAGTTTAGGGTAACATATGTGATAGTCTGTTATCTACAGAACGTAGTATGAGCCAGATGAAAGAAAACAGCTTGACTAGAAATGTTAAAATGAAGTCAAGAGTAAGATCTTATTGATTTCCTCACATTTCTATGCAGTTCAGCAATTTTTATGTTCCCAGCTATCCAAAGTGAATAGAAAAACATTTGTTTTTCCAGGTGACATACATTTAATCAACTAATATTTTATAATAAACATAAAACACCAGAGCTCTATATATAGAAATATAAATGTCTCATGCTTTTTCCCCAGATGCCTGAGTAGTATGACACTATTTTTTTATATTCACTCTGGATGACACAGTGTTAAAAATTGAATGCTTAGAGAGGAGAAAAGATGGCAGCATGAGAGGAGAACCCCAATAACTGCCTGGAAAGGGACTTATGAACAAAGGGAAATCCACAGGGGAAACCCTGAGAAACACCCTCAACTGAGAGAATCACACAACGCAGAACAACACCCAAAGGTTAGAGAAAAAAGGAAAGAGTGGGAAAGGGAAGGGGAAGCAGCAGTTCGGGGACAAGGATATGAAGTGCGGCCCAGGGCTGGCAAAAACAAAGGGGGATTGGGGGACTACGGTCAAAGAGGAGCTATATTGAGGGCGAGCTGGAAGACAAGACCTAAGGAGCATGACAGCCCCACAAGACTGTGGACAATTTAACATCCGAACTCAAGGGATAGCATACAGTGCCCTAATCAGATCACGGAGCCTAAAGTGCAACAGGGACTGTGGAGCAGGGTGGCCGCACTTCCTGGAGGGCGGGGTGAGATCAGGGAATCAGCCCACAACAGATCAACACCCCTGATTTATGGAGGAGATTGACTGTGAGGGAGAAACTTTTGAAGACAGGGCTCTTGGAGTGAGGGCTGGGGCTTGAGTGGGCATAGCTGCATTAGACGTGCTTCCTGTGTCTAATTAGACGTGCTTCCTGCGTCTATTTAGAGTGAATCCTGCGGTCTCAACAGAGCCGTGGGCCTAGAGCAGCTGCCGGCCAAGCTGTGGCCTGTGTGCCCAGGGCTTTCCGCACCCCGCCCACCAGGCCGCCTTAGCACCACTGCCTGCATGTGTGTGCTCAACCTGGCTTTCGGTGCCCTGCCCACCAGGCAGCCTCCATGCTGCCAACCGAGCACACAACCCGCTGCCGACTGGGCTGGCACCCGAGCCCACGACCAAGCTATGGGTGTGCCACTGATCGGGCCGTGGCTGCGCCCCCTCCGGTGTGACCAACCAGGCCTCTGGCAAGCCCTGGCCCACCCGCACTGTCCCCTTGTGGGCACAGTTCACAGACACTATTAAAATAAAAGCAGCCAAGCAGAGGGGAGAAAGACTGGAGCTCCTGTGCCAAGCCCCTGATCCACCCCCTCCCCTGCTGAAAGAGGAACCTGCTATTGTGTCTCAGGCCCGCAATAGCTTCTACTCACATGCCCCACCCCCAGCCACACCCTCATTACCCTGCTTTCTAATGGCTAAGACAGCAACCTGAAGTGCCCCAGGGCACAGAAGCTGTCTGCTTTTCCCAAACCTCTCTCAAAATCTCCTCCTCCCACAACTGACCCCATAAGAAAAAAAAAAGAAGCACATCTGATAGGCAACCCCTAAAAGGAAAACATACTCATGCGGAAAGCAAAAAGAACCATTTCAAACACAATCCATAGCCCCTCCAGAAGATCAGGGGCATTCATTAGTAAAGGAGCTTGCACACTTGGAATCAAATCTAAGGGAAACAGAATTCAGGGCTGCAATACTCAAGACACTCAGAGAGCTCAGTCAATGCTGGCAAAATACTCAGACACAGTTAAATGACCTCAACAAGACATTTTCTGAGCAAAATAAGTACTTTACCAATAAAATTGAGAAGTCAGAGCAGAAATAAAAGGAACTCCTTGAAATGAAAGGCATCATGGGAGAGCTGAAAAAAGAACTGACCAGCATAGGAAACAGGGCTGACCAGGTAGAGAAAAGAATGAGTGAAATCGAAGATACAAACATGGAAATGGTACAGAGGGAAGAAGAAAGGGAAATGAGAATCAAGAGAAATGAAAGAGCCCTATAAGAACTCACTGACTCCGTCAGAAAGAACAATATTAGAATAATAGGTGTACCAGAAGGAAGCGAGATGAAATCTTCTCAGAGTCTACTAAAAACAAATAGTGGATGAGAATTTTCCTAAACTGTGGAAAAAATTACAGCCTCAAATTCAAGAGGAAATCAAAAGCTCTAACTACCTAGATCCTAGAAGATCTTCTCCAAGGCATATTGTTCTGAAGATGACAAAAAACAAACACAAAGAAAGACTCCTCAAGGCTGTCAGAGATATACAAAATATAACTTTCAAAGGAAACTATCAGGCTGTCACCAGACTTCTCAGCAGAAACTCTGCAAGCCAGGAGGGAGTGGACCCCAATCTTCAAAATATTAAAAGAGAGAAATTTTCAACCAAGACTTAACTATCCAGCAAAATTAACCTTTAGATATAAAGGAGGAATTAAGGCCTTTTCAGATATACAGAAGTTGAGGGAATTCTCCAGCTCAAAACCAGCACTCCAAGAAATACTGAAGGAGGCTATGCGACCTGAATCAAGAAATCAAAATAAATGGAGAAAAGTTGGGACAACAAAAAAATTAAAAGAAAAGAAGAAATGGATACAGGACATCCTCATATATCAATCATTACCCTGAATGTAAATGGACTGAATTCACCAATAAAGAGGCACAGGGTAGCAGACTGGATTAAAAAATAAAATCCAACCATATGCTGCCTACAAGAGATACACCTCAGCCACAGTGACAAACATAAACTCAGGGTAAAAGGTTGTAAAACCATACTTCAGGCAAATGGCAGTCAGAGAAAAGCTGGAGTGACCATACTGATTTCTGATGAAAAAGAAATCGGGATAAAAAACATAATAAGACATAAACATGGACATTACATCTTGATAAAAGGGACAATACAACAAGAAAACATCACACTCATCAATATATATGCCCCCAATCAGGAAGCACAAAAAATTTTTAAAGCAACTACTAACAGATCTAAAAGGAGAATTTGACAAAAATACAATTACAGTAGAGGATTTAAACATCCCCCTGACAATATTGGACATATCATCCAAGCAGAAGATAAATAAGGAGATTGAAGCTTTAAATGATACATTGCAGAAAATGGACATAATTGACATTTACAAGTCATTCCACCTTACAACAAAGGACTATACATTTTACTCTAGTGCACATGGAACATTTTCAAGGATAGACCATATCCTGGGACTTAAATCCAACCTCACCAAATTTAAGGGCATCTAAATCACATGTATTCTCAGACCAAGCATATTCTTAGACCACAAAGCGTTAAAACTAGAGATCAATTGCAAAAGATCAAGTGCAGAGAGAATCACATATACATGGAGATTGAACAACATGCTATTAAAAAGTGACTGGGTCAAAGAGGAAATAAAACAGGAGATTAAAAAATTTCTAGAAATAAATGACAATGAAAACAAGATGTACCAAAATTTCTGGAACATAGTGAAAGCAGTATTAAGAGGGAAATTTATATCATTACAGGCCTATCTCAAGAAACAAGAAAAACTACAAGTAAACACCCTCACATCTCATCTTATAGAGCTAGAAAAAGAAGAACAGAGGTCCCCCAAAGCCAGCAGAAGAAAAGAATTAATAAAAATCAAAGCAGAACTTAATGAAATTCAGAATAAAAAAACAATA
>PVKE010037828.1:0-15722 GCA_004027555.1 Craseonycteris thonglongyai
CTTCAGTGCATATTTATTTCTATTTTACTTTTGACAGATAGAGAGAGAGACAGAGACAGAGACAGTTAGAGAACCGAACTGTGGGAACTCCCCAGTTCAGCATGTGGGTCCTGCCTGGGCCGGAGCCGGGATTCGATCCTCAGTCCTCGTGGCCTCAAAGCGAGCGCTCAACCCGCTGAGCCGTCCCGGCTTTCCCCAGTAAGATTTCAATTAGAAATTATGCTTAAGAAATGGCAGCTTTGGATAACACCAAAGTTTCTTATATAGTGCTACACAAATCGAGATGGTACCATTTGAATTGTAATCTCTAGTAATGGTGCCTCTAGATGTGTGCAGTGTGGAGAGCAGCACAGCTCTGTGCCTGTTGACTCTTCCCTGATTCCATGTCCTTTTTTCCTACCATCATCCTACTGAGATAACTACTCTTCTGACTTTGGTGCTTATTGTTTCCATGTTTTACTATTTTTACTAATTGTGTCTATCCATAAATAATAAGTAGAATTTTCTTGCTTTGCAGCTTGCTATTTTTGTCTAAATTTTATTATTGAGATTTGTCTGCTTGTCTGTAGTTCATTTTAAATCCTAGGTAGTATTTCATTTTGAATGTGAAGTTATTTATTCTTTTTCCTGTTATTGGGTATTTGGGTTATTTCTGAGTTTTTCCTGTTATATAATGCTGAGTAAGCATTGTTATATGTTTTCTTGTGCACATGTGCAAGAATTTATCTAGGCTGCATCCCAGTGGTGAAATTTCCCAGGTTATAGGCTGGGCACATCTTCAATTGTAGTAAATATTGCCAAATTATTCCTTGATGGTTGTAGAAAAATACACTTTTATCTGTAGTATATGTGATAGTTTCTTTTATTTCACAAGCTCCAATATTTATTATTATTTGACCTCTTAATTTTTTGCTCTTATGGGTATAAAATGGTATCTCCATTTTGCAGTAGCTTTTAAAAGTAATGTTTTCTCAGGATGCCAGGATAGTTCAGCCGGTTGAGCGCTTGTCTTGCAACCCCTGAGGTCTGGGGATCAAATCCTGGTCCCATCCTGTGCAAACCCATATGCTGAATTGCAGCACAACAGGTTATCTCCAGGATGACAGGGCAGCAAAGGTTCTCACCTCCCATGTGGGAGACCCCCAGTTCAGTTCCTGCCCTGCATGGCCCCACATCCACCTGTGTGAAATGAAACTGTGTCACAACTAATGAGGTACAACTATGGAGACTGCTCTGGGCCTTCCCCCCTTCTTTCTCTCCACCCCCCCCCCACACCCCCTTCTTTCAAACAATAAAATAAATCTTAAAAAAAAAATGTATGTTTTCTCAAGTGAATAATTGATACCAATTCAGTTTTGTTAAATAAATTGCTTTTGCTTTTTTATTTTTGCGCATAGTATTTATTTCTCCTTTATTTTACCTGATTAATTATGGATTATATATTTTGCTAGCTCTGGTTGAAGAAGTGTATTTTGCACAGAGGGAACGTGATGCAGCTATTATGTCTCGACTTCAGTTAGCTACCAAGGAGAGAGATGAAGCAATTGCACGAGCCAAGCATATGGAAATGTCTCTAAAACTGTATGTACACATTGAAAACTATATATGACATTAGAAACATTTGTAAAGTGCACGCATTATGTGGTGATTACATATTCAGAAATGTTACTGATTATTGTATGTTTTACTGGTAAATTTCATATACCCACAGTCTTTCTAAAACTTTTGACATGCTTTAATAGTTTGCATGTCAGGGATAACAGTCACAAAATAAAAAAAGAAAAAGATGAAAATGCATGACACTCACAATACAGTTACTTTCTTTACTTCTTTGCAGTTCTGTTCTTGATATCCTTATTCTACCTTCCTTTGTGACTCCTCTCCTTACTTGTAACATTCTTGATTTATTTCAGCTATCTGGGTTCTTTTACAGCTCTGCTTAATACTCATTCCTATTCTTCACTGCATTTTACTTCTTTTAGCCGTGGCTCTTAAACTTTAGTGACACCTGAAATATTATGGACTCTGAGACTTGACATTTTTAACCAGCAGCTGGAGTGATTTGGATACAGGTCAATCATGGATCACAATTAGAGAGACAATGTCCTAGAAATAAATATTTCTCCAATTTTAATGTGCACTCCAGTCACTTGGGGAATCTTGTTAAAATGCAGATTCTTGTTTAATAAGTCTGGTGTGAAGCCTGATATTCTGCCTCTTTTCAAGCTCTCATGTGATGCAAATGATGCTTGTCTAAGGAGACCCCTTTTGGTAGAAAGGCCCAATATCATCTAGAAATGTTACTTGTGAGATAGGATGTAGTAATCTAATATTTTATGATGATCTGTCAGTATACTTATTGAGTGTTTGCTCTGCCCAACATTGTATTAGACTCTGTGGGGGATCACAGTAAAATACTAATTAAAACATGGTTCATTAGGGAGACAAGTCACTAAATAATTAACATGACAGTATTCAAGTTGTGGTTAGGTAATGTGATTTGTTTTGTGTTTAATGACTTTATTTATTTATTTATTTTTGAAAATGATAGAAATTCATAAAGCATTGTACTCATTGAAAAATAGAAATAAAGGGGAAAAAAACTTTTACCTAAATTCTATTCTGCCTACTCCTAAATAACTATCTTTATAATAGGAAAACACCATTTCAGACATTTCTCTTTGCTTACAAACTTAAAAACTATTATCTGGAAGGATGGATGGTTGATAGTTGAATGGATGAATATGTAGAATTAATTTGGTAAAAATCAAATCATTCTATTAATGTATGTGTCTTTTATTTGAGAGACATTGTAGTGTAGAGGTTAAGAATGCAGATTTCACACCCAGGCATCTGTCTTTGAATCTTGGCTCTCACTTCCAAGCTGTACTGCCATTGACAAATTACTCAGAGTCTCTGGGACTCAGAATTTTTTTGTCCACAAAGAATAGTTAAATAGTGCCTATTTTACATAGGTTGTTATGAGGACTAAATGATTCAATAAAAATTGAAAAGTACCTGGCTCATAGCAAATGTTGTGTAAGTAGTATTACTTGAATTTAAAACTAGTAATTAAAGTAATACTGAAGAACTTCTTTTAACTTCGTGCAATGTTTTCTTTTAATAAGATGTATTCCCCAGAGCCATAAAGAATTTAAGAAAAAGGCTGAAAAATATTAAGGTATGGGAATTATCAATATTTTTCAATTTTTGGAATTGTGCAGTATTTCAATAAAATAATATCATTTGACTCCCAGCTATGAAATAAGCAATTTTAAACTTCTCTTTTTTCTTTATAAGTTATACTTTTAAAATATATGTAAAAGTTGTGTTAGATTCTATAGCCAAAGTGGCATCCTGTTGTTTAATCTTAATCTTCAAAGGACTAAATAGTCATCACTGGAACTTTTATCATATATGGCATTTTTTATACCTAAGTTCTTTGTTGTGGGGAATTCCTGGATAACAGAATTTGATTTTCAAACAGTTTTTTGAGAATGACCTCCTATTCTCTGATTTAACATGCTCCATACTGGCTGGTCTATGTTATCCTTAGACTGGTTATGAATAGAATTCTTGGCTTAAGTGTTTTTTCATTCTAAACATTGTAAAACTGTTACTCTGTTTTCTGACGTTGAGTGTGGCTGAAAAGAAGTCTAAGGTCTATCAAATTTTTTCCTCTCATTAAAAGGTGGTTTGTTCTATTTGCTTAGATACCTGAAGGATTCCTTCTTTATTCTTGAAGTCAAAAAACTTAATCAGGATGTTTGTATTGATTATTCTGTAAAAATATTTTTGGAACCTGAGCATACCTTTGTAAAGACTACTTGATTCTTTCGTTATTTCATGGAAAGTTTAGATTAGTGGATTTTCTATTCTATTTTTTAAGTTTTTCTATTTTAGAGACTCTAGTTAATCTTATATTGGGGCACTTTTGTCTTTATTATTTAATATTTATTTTAATCCTTGTTTTTTCCCCCCTGTATTCATTGTGATCATCTCAAAGCTTTCCTGTTACCGGTATGTTAGTCCATATTTCCCTGTTCTCGTCCCTGTTCTTTCAAGCTCATTTATTAAATTATTTGTTTGTGGTTTTTAACTAGTTTTCTTAAGTTTTCAATTTGTCTTTTTATTACATTCTGTTTTGGCATCTTCTCTATGAAATTTGTTTTATTGAATTTATGTTGTTGTTATGTTCTTCTGAAATTCCAAATGTTGGAGGGAAACTTTTGTTCTTTCCCTTGGTTTTGTTATCTTTTATATTATGATCTTTATCTCTTTTTCATGGCATTTTGTCATTGTGTTTGTAATGTATTCATAGTTGACATGTCATTTTTCTTAATCTTGCTCATTCTTAAGTGGTCAGAAACTTTTCTTTGTTCTAATATGGTGCAAGTGAATTTTCCTTGATAAACATTTTTAAAAACCTATTGCTTTCTCCTTGAGCTGCAATTTCTTAGCTAGATATTGCTTTTTGACCATCTTTCTATGTAGCCCTAGGGTAGTGGGGTAGAATAGAGGTTGGAAAGACCTCCCAGGGGCTGTATGCCTCTTTTGCTAGAGGTTCTGTTCTCTGCTTATTAGATTTTGTTTAGTGTCTCGTATTGCACCCAGGGTTCACTTTGTCTGGTCTTGTGTATACCCTAATTCATTGGAGAATTAGTTCCAGCATTTTATTTGTTCTACCAGGATAGTAAATTCTTTACTACAGATCCAGGCTTCATCTGTAAAGATCCAGGCTTCTACTCAGGAAGGATTTCCTTTACTCTGGGCTATCTGTTCAACTCATTGGGTCTTTCAGGTTGCTCCCAACAGTATGAAAATTTATTGAAAAAGACTCGGAATTTGATGAGTTGTCTTTTCTTAACACCTGTTTTTATGTGTAAAAGGAAAAGTTGGGTGAACCTGGTCAAAATCATCATTTCTCCACCCTTTAAAAATATTACTATGTGATGTCCTCTTTCCTTTATTCTTTGATTAATTTTTATCTTTTTTTTTAAAGATTTATTTTATTGTTTCTGACAGACAGAGAAAGAGAGAGACAGAGAGAAGGGGGAGGGCCCAGAGCAGTCTCTATAATTGTACATCATTAGTTCTCAACATGGTTTTGTTCCACACAGGTGGACGGGGGCTGCACAGGGTGGTAACTGGGGTAGAGGCCTCCTGCATGGGAGTCCCACCTCATTTAGCATATGGTTCTACACTGGCTGGGGCCAGGATTCAATCCTAGGTTTCCGGGGCTGCAAAGCAAGTGCTTAACCCACTGAGCTATCCTGGCTTCCCCAATTTTTATCTTTTGTTCATGTGGTTTTATGATAGAATAAACAGATTTCTGTGTTCAAATTTCACTCCATCTTTACTAGGACTTATCTTTTCCCAATACACTTTAGAATGCTTTTAGATTCACAGAAAAGTTACAAAGATAGTATAGGGAGTTCCCATTAACCCATTTTCTCTTATTATTTTTTTAAAGATTTATTTTTATTGTTTTTGACAGAGAGAGAGATACAGAGACAGAGACAGAGAGAAGGGGGAGGGCCCAGAACAGTCTCCATAGTTGCACATCATTGGTCCTTCCACATAGTTTCATTCCACAGGTGGGAGTGGGGCTGCACAGGGCAGGAACTGGGCCCGGGTCTTCACCTCGGTGAGAACTGAACTGGGGGCACTCCCCAGTTCAGCATATGGGTCCACACAGGCTGGAGCCGGGATTCTATCCCCGGTCCCCAGGGCTGCAAAGTGAGCGCTCAACCCACTGAGCCATCCCGGCTTCCCCCATTTTCTCTTATTATTAACGTGTTGCATTGCCACAGTGCATATGGTACACATGGTACACAGGAGAGAAAGCCATGTTGTTACATAACTATTAACTAAACTCCACCCTTTATTTAGATTTTATTAATTTTTCTATAACGACCTTTTTATGTTAAAAGATCCTATCCAGGATTCTATATACATTTAGTTGCTATGTCTCCTTTACTTACTCTGGTCTATGACATTTTCTCATACTTCTCTTATTTTTGATAACCTTGACAGTTTTCAGGAGTACTATCAGGTATTATATAGATTATCTCTCAGTTTACAGTTTCTTAGGTATTTCATGGTTAGACTGAGGTATTGGTTTTTTGGGACAAAGAGTACAGGAATAAAGTGAGTGCCATTCTCTTATACGCTATTGATGTGACTTACAACCAACAATGGCGACCTTGATTACCTGGCCAACATAGAGTTTGCCATGTCTTTCACTGTAGACTTACTTACCCCTATCCCCCATCCATACTTTACTCTTCGAAGCAAATCACTAAGGGCTGCCTATATTCAGGAAGGAAGGAGGGGATAAGAGAGGTCTGGGAAGTTAATTGAGCTCTAATTATCTACATAAATTATTTATAATTCTTCAGTGCAAGAGATCTACCTCTTCTTCATTTATTTGTTTATTTATTTAAATATTAGTATGGACTCATTAATATTAACAGAATTCTTTGGGTTTTGATTTAATACCATGTTATTTATTTTGTGGCTTGGAATATTCCATATTTGGTCATTGGAAACTCTTTCAGTTGGTTCTCATGTCCCTTTGACAAGTCCTCATGCTTTTAATTATTGAACACTTTTATACTTTCTGGCACTAAAAGATGCTCCAGGGTCATGTTTTATAGGGATGAATTGAGGTGTGCCTCACCATTAGAATCAGCCATTCCTCAAAGGAGCCCTGGTTCCTTTTACTGGAAAATGGTATTAGAAACCACTATCTGGATGCCAGGTGTGCTCATTGTTCCTGGATGTGACTACTTTTAGGCCTAATTAGGTGAAAAAGCTAGGAGACATAAAGGGTGTCCCAAAATTCGTGCAAGATTTGAATTTTGCATCATTTGTGCGGTAAAGTATTGCCAAAGAAAAATAAGACAGCGTGATAGCTGACAGTTTGGGATTATTAAAAATGGAGTGCTACATGAAAGAACAATGCATTTTCATTGTTGAGCAATGAAAATTTACAATTTTTAATTATAAACCTGTGTTTTCTATCAAAATTACTTCTTGTGTGAATTTTGGAACACCCTTTTTATGTATATATACTAACTAATATATACACATATCTGTAATTATGTATCTAACCACCTGTTTCTTTATTAAGCTAAACCTGAATTCATGCTATTGTCTTTTATTCTAATCCAGTACCACATAGCTCATTCTAACTTTCTCCTTTTTTATTATGTGTAATTTCCCTCACCAATAGTAAGAAACCTGACTCCCATGCCACACCACCCATTACTTATTTGTTGTACCCCAGTATATATTATAACTCTTTCAGAATCATTAACTCATACCTCCATGAGAAACAGCTTTACAGAGTATACTGCTTATGTATAGTTCCTTTTCTTTCATTGTTAAATTTATTGGGGTGACATTGATTAGTAAAAATTACATAGGTTTCAGTTGTATAATTCTATAGTACATCGGCTATGTGTTGTAGTATGTGTTCACCACTAAGAGTCAATTTTCTTTCCATCTGTCTTACAGTTTCCATCAAAATACCACTTAACAAAGTTACTTACATTGGCTCTTTTCTTTTCCTTACCTCCATAAGTGAGGTGATGCCATACATTTGTAATATAGTCAGACTCTCTTTCATATTCTAAATTCTATCCTAGCACCTCTGATCTCCTGGTGATCCTCTATTTTAATCTTTGTTAATTTTGGATAAAGTTGCTATAAGCATTCACATACAGGTTTTTGTGAGGACATGTGTTTTCAAATCAGTTGGTTAAATCTAGTAGCATGATTAGTGGGACATACAAGGTCTGACAGTTAAGTTTGAGGACTTGCCACTGTGTGCTTATGTTGATAGCACTATAAACAACTCAGTAAGATTTCATAATCTTGGTTTATCAGTGTCTCAGAGCTATGTTCATGTCAACGTGTGGCAGTGTCTTGCTGAGTGGTATTTGTTATTGTTGCATGATTTTGTGTGTTGTCATGAGAATATTAGAGCTTGATTTAGAGCAACAAACATTAAAATTCTTGTTAAACTTGATGAGAATGGAAATAAAATCAGGGACATGTTTGTCCAAGTTTATGGGGATAATGCCATGAAAAAATGGCAGTGTATAAATGGATTAAACATTTTTCTGAGGGGAGAGAAAGTGTCACTGATGGAGAGGTCAGAGCAGCCAGTAGCACATAGAACTGATGAAAACATTGCAAAGATTTGTTGAATTGTGTGTCAAGATCATTGGCTGACTGTGAGAAGCATAGCAGATCAAGTAAACATTGATAGAGAGACAGTTAGGAAAATCTTCACTGAAAGTTTTGTCATGAGAAAGGTGCGTCCAAAAATGGTACTGAAGAAGCGCAGTGATGAACAAAAGCAAAAGAGAGTCGAAGTTTGCCAAGAACTTTTGGCGAGGCAAGACGGTGTTTTGCACCACAGTACTGGTGATGAAATATGAGTGTGACAATATGACCCTGAAACAAAGCTTCAAAGTGCACAGTGGAAGTCAGCCAATTCTCCACGACAAAAAAAGTTCCTCAGTTTAAATCAAGAGTCACAACGATGTTGCTAACCATTTTTTATATCAGAGGCATTGTTCATTATAAATCTGTATCAACTGGACAAATAATCAACCAAGTTGACTCTTTGGAATTGATGAAAGTCTGTGTGAAAAAGTTAGATGGAAAATACCTGAGTTTTGTGGGGGGTTTGTTTGTTTGTTTGTTTGTTTTTGCCAACAACCCATGGCTTTTGCACTGTGACAGTGTACTGCTCACATGGCACTGTCTGTGAAGGAGATTTTAGCCAGTCAACAAATAACTGTTTGGAACACCCTCCCTACTCACCTGATCTGACCCCCAGTGACTTTTTATTTTACTCAAAGATAAAAGAAATATTGAAAGGAAGACATTTTGATGACATTCAGGACACCAAGGGTAATATGATGATGGCTCTGATGGCCATTCCAGAAAGAGTTCCAAAATTGCTTTGAAGGCTGGTGTCAGTGCATAGATTCATGAGGGCAGTACTACAGATAACCATATTGATATTCAGCAATGAGGTATATAGCACTTTTTCTAGAATGAGTTTGTGAACTTATTTGTCAGACCTTGTATGTTTTATCTATGTTAATTTTGGAAGAAACTGCCAAACTCTCTTCTATAATGGTTGTATCATTTTGCATTTCCTCCATTAGTGAATCAGTGCTCTTTCTCTCTCTATCCTCACCAGCTCTTAGAACTGTTGTTTTGTTTTGTTTCTTGCTTTGGATGTTAGATTTGCTCTAGTGGCAAAAAAATTGAGTGTCTTTTTATATGTTTATTTGCCATCTCTGTATCTTCTTTGTCAAAGTGTCTGTTCAGATATTTGACAAGTTTTTCAAATTGGGTTGTTTTCTTCTTGTTAATTTTAAGATGTCTTTATATACTTTGCATGTAAGTCCTATATCAGATACATGGTTTTCAAATATTTTCTTACCATCTGTGTTTTCTTTTTCTTTTCTGTTTTTGTTTTTTTAATTCTCTTAACAGTATGTTTAACAGAACATAACTTTTAAATTTTGAGAAAAATCTAATTTATTAAAAAAAATTTTTTCATGGGTTGTACTTTTGGCATTGACCTTAAGACTCATTGATTGTTATACTAAGGTCACACTGATTTTTCTTCCATGTTTTCTTCTAGAAGTTATAAATGTTATATTTTACATTTAGGTCTGTGATCTATTTTGAGTTCATTTCTGTGTAAGGCAGTGGTGCCCATTCTTTTGACTCCCCTGGACCACATTGGAAGAAGAATTGTCATGGGCCACACATAAAATATACTAAACACTAATGATAACTGATGAACTAAATTTAAAGAAGTCACCAAAAAAATCTCATAATGTTTTAAGAAAGTCTACAAATTTGTGTTGCGCTACATTCAAAGTGGTCCTGGGCCACGTGTGTCCCATGGCCTATGGGGTTGGATAAGCTTGGTGTAAGGTATGTGGTACTTGTGGAGGTTTTTTGTTTTTGTTTTTTGCATATGGACATTTATTTATTCCAGCACCATTTGTTGAAAAGGCTATCATTTCTTCATTAAATTTCCTTTGCACTTTTGTCAAAAATCAGTTGACTCTTTTTGTGTCGGTTAATTTCTGGAGTTTTTTTTCTGTTCCATTGATCTACAATGTCTGTCACTTTGCCTGTACCACACAGTCTTGATTACTAAAGCTTTATAGTAAGCCTTGAAATCAGATAATGTCAGTCATCTAATTTTGCTTGTTTATTGTAGAATAATTTTGGTTATTCTAGTACCTGTGCCTTTTCATATTTCTTTTAGAAGTAGTTTGCTTATATCTACAAAAACAATTGCTGGAATCAAGTGTTTTTAAACATACTTTCAAAGTAGATACCTTTTTTCTTACTTCAGTAATTCTTTCACTGTAACTTTATAAGTTTTCTTTGGGGATTGGTAGGTATGGTTATGTTCAGTTTATCAACTGCCACACAATGCTATATTTACATGAAATTTATGACCATAAATCATTACTTAAGTTGATCACTGATTTCATTTATGGAATTTTCTTCTAAATAGATTTTATTGCTTTTCAAAAACACAATTTACTCCCAAAAGATAAATCACAATTCCTTGAGGTAGGTGATATTCGTGCTTCATAAGTAAAAAACTTTGAGTGGTTGACTACTTGCCCAAAGAGTGAAAGTCAATTACACATTTTAGGACTTGTCTATCTCAGATTTACACAGGCAGCTCCAACTTAGCATATCCAAAGTGGAATTTATAATTTATTAATTCATTCTTAAAACTGTATCCTCCTTAATCCCCTATACTGATCAGTGAGTGGCACAACCATCTGCCCACATATCCAAACCAAACCTTCTTTCTCAGAACCCCGATTAAATTAGTCTGTTAGTTTTGCTCATTCTCTCTTTAATTGATATATCTAGATTGCGCCTGTCCTTCTCTAATTTTATTTATCTTCCATTGCCTATTTACTTTAATTTGTACGTATACTTGTTACAGTTTTTATTACAATATATTAAAATTACGATTCCTTAAGTCAGAGTCATTTTCATTTCATCCTTTGAAGCATTCATATTAAGGGAGAAATGGGGAGGGTAGAAAAAGAAAACACTTAATCCCAAGCCTTTTCTTTTAGTTAATTAATCCACTCAATAAATATTTATTGAATATATACTGTGTGCCAGGTACAGTTTTATTTGCTCAGAACACAGCATTATGATCCCAGTTTAGTTAAGAAGATAGACATTAAGTAAATAATTACATAAATACTTAAAATAATATAATATTAACTGATATAAGAATTATTGGTTCCTAGGAACAGTTTGTAGTCAGCTCTTACTGTATTGTAATCTAGGAGCATAGGTGGCGGAATCAGGAAAAAGCCTATATAAGAAGGAAGAATAAGGGCACAACAGAAACTAGTATGTCAGCATCATATTAAATGGCACTTTGAGATTTCTTTCTACTCTGCTGAAGTCTATAGGTTCTGAACTTTCAATAGTGCATTTTAGGCTACATCCTTGTTAAGACAGAACCAGTTTATAACTAATGAAGCTTTGCTTAATGGAAAGGCACATTTGGAGGCATTGAGTATAGGTTGAAATTCTATAGATTATTTCACATCTCTTTTTATTTTAATTCCTTATTTTTGCTTCCTGTGATCTTCAAATTTATTCAGTCTTTTTTTTTCTCTTTGCTACTTAAAATCTACTCTGAATCTTTCTGTATAATGTCTGTCTTGTCTTATTACTGTGCCACTTTTCTGCCTTCCCTTGCCTCTTGAATCTTCAGTGTTTTTTATTATATACTTTTTTTCAAAAATAGAAGAAAAATAAAAAGGATTCAAGTTAAAATAACTTACATATATGTATATACATTACTAACATAGACAGGTTTGTGTAAGTATATTCTAACTTGAGATCATGATATGTTTTTCCAGGTTCTTTGTTATTGTTGGTTTATTTTTTAACATATTAAGGATGCCACTGTATAAAAATGAGACTCAGAGAATAAAACAAACAATTCAGAATCTTTTTTCGATTTGCCAATCACTAGTTCTTTTTATCATTTGAGGTCAAACTTTAGCTTCTTCCCATTGAACAGGTGAATGACTATAGTTTTAGAAAGGAAAGGCAGACATAGTATTGAGTGATTTAGGGATAAATCAAGAAATGTGACATTTCATGCATGGGTCTTTTCACTTAAACTGCCAGGTTGTCAGTCAAAATTTACATGGTATCGGAAATCATTGAAACCTGAGCCCGTGGGCATTTACTTCAGCAAAATTCTTACTAATTAACATGACTATGTCTAGTTACACTGTTGTAGGCATAAATTAGAGTTTACAAAAGGTTGAGATTCTTTTGTTTAATTGTGAACCTCATTCATGATATATAAGTTATAGTTTCTCAGCTGTATTTTATATAATACTGTTATTTATCTTTATTAGACTAGTAAACCTTTATATGTTGGATAGGCTGTTAGTAAATCTTAAACCTAAGAAGTCATTTTATATAGAAAATTGAATGCTGTTTTAAATTGTCTTCTTTTTTCTAAAGGTTCATTTTCGTGTCTAATTTTTTTTTTTCTTAAATGATAAAGTAAGTGATATGCTTATTGTAGGACTGAATTTAACTTTCTGAAAACAGATTTTTTTTTTGATGATTAATCTTTAACTAGATATTGAGTGATCCAGCTCAGAAAAACGTCTCAAATATACTGAATTGGTACTTACAATGTACTGTAGTAACATCAAAGACCTGGTCGCATTTTCAATACCCTGTCAGGGATTAGCAAAGAAGGGCCTATGGTGCAAATCCAGCCTCCCACCTATTTTTTTTTTTAAGATTTATTTATTTATTTATTTATTTTGACAGAGAGACAGAGAGAAGGGGGAGGGCCCAGAGCAGTCTCCATAGTTGACAGCATTATTTTTCCATATAGTTTCACTCTATAGGTGAGCACAGGGCTGCGCAGGGCAGGAACTGGGCCGGGAACCTCCTGCATAGGCCCCGGCAAGAACTGAACTGGGGGTACACTCCAGTTCAGTATCTGGGTCCACATGGGTCAGGGCCAGGATTTGATCCTTGGTTTCCGGGGCTGCGAAATGAGCACTTAACCTGAGCCATCTCAGCTTCCCACCTTTTTTTTTTTTTTAAGATTTATTTTGTTGTTTTTGACAGAGAGAGAGAGACACACGGAGACAGAGTGAAGGGAGAGGGCCCAGAGCAAGTAAACAAAACACCTGTTTGTGTATATATTACCTATGGATATTTTTATGCTATAAAGGCAGAGAGTTTAATAGCTGTGACAGAACATATGGCAAAGCCTAAAATATTATTTGACCTTTTACAGAAAGAGTTTGCTAATCCCTGTGCTATAAAACCTAGTTGAGACTAAATTATGATGTAGTTGGTCTTTGATATCAGTACAAGTACTTCCTGAGACTTTTAAAAGAATACAAGTGGAGAAACACAAGTATTAGCTTTTTCTCTTTCCAGATTCATTTTTATATTGAGAGTTATTGTATAACTTTATTTCTGTGTAAATTCTTCAGTTTCAAATTAATCATTTCATTTTTGTTTTATTTTTCTCTTAGTGACCATTTATCACTATATTTATTTCAATCATAAAGCAAAATTAAGATTTAAATGCCAAGTGTCTGACTTGGCTCACTCTTACCCTGCATGTCAGACCTTAAACATGATTCAGGTTCATTCATCATCAAAATGGTAAATCACTATATATTATGTACTTTTTAAGAGCAATCACATACATTATTTATAGTCTTAATGTTAAATGCATGTGCCAAGGATTTAGTGTAACCTTTGATAAGAAAATTTTAATTTTAAAAAATTATAGTTGTTAGTAGGGAACTGTCATACTAGACTAAATTTAACTATTTTAACTATATTCTGTTGAGAGATATTAATTTAAAACATTGAAACTCTGCCTCTGTTAAAGTAACAATTCTTCACATAGTGCCTGAAAAATACAAGTATTACATAGAAATTCCATATACTTTTTTTGTTGTATTGATTATTTGGAATATACATATTAAATAACCTACCGATACTGTTATTTTCTCAATGATTATAGGTAATTATTTGAAACAGAAAAGGAGATTTATAACCTTGAGAACTAAAATTTTGGGGGCAAAGTTTCCTGTAATCTACCAATCTAAATGTTTAATTTTCATGTATTTTTTTCACATTTTAGATTACCAAGTTTAATAAATTAATTATGGAGTGTATAAAAATTTAAACTGAATCTTCTTTACCAATTACCAAAATCAACTCAGTCTGATTTCATAAAACAAAACAAAACAAATAAAAAAACATTAAATTAATATTCCTTACCACATATGGCTTCCTTTCAAATCCTATTTAGCCAATCAATAACTGATTGTTAAATGCCACTGATGTTCTTTAAATACTTTTACTTGATCATAAGTTAATATAAGAATTTTGTTATATTTTCCACTGTGTTTTTAATTGAGTAAAAAAGAAGTGATAGTCTTCACAGTGCTTATAAAACGAGCTGTTATGGAGCAGGATATTTGAAGACTTGATTTATTTTGGGAGAAAAAAGATAAAATATGAGAATGGTTGCCCTTGTTGAAATGTAAATCTAAATGGACATTAGTAGTTTGAAATGCATTGTTTATATCAATCAGAATTACTGTATCTTTCTGTTAACTTATCCTACTTACGTATGTGTAGAAATAGTTTTTTGATGTATGTTTATATTTTATGTTAATGCAGTGTTCTGAAATACTGTTTTTCTATTAGTGTAGCTATTTCATTGAACTGATAAGTTTGGCACAATTTTGTAACATTTATTGTCTTTTTAAATCTTTGTCTAGTGTTTTTTTGGGGGGTGGAGGATATAGTAAATGTTAACTCATAACATAGAAATGGGGTATGGGTGGGGGTGAGTAGAACTTGAAAAACCGAGAACTTGGATATCTAAATTTCTAGTCTAATTTTAAAATAAGTGAGGCTGTTTCTAAAATCCACATTATTATATTAATACCTATTACAGATATTCATTGAATTTCACCCAATTTACTGGTTGCTTAAATTATATTATTAACATTTCTAAGATATGTGATTTTAACTTTTTTCTTTACTGCATTTTTTCAGTTTACCAACATAATAATCATTTTAATAAGCACTGCGACTTCTAGAAGACAAAATACATTTTTGAGGGAAACCAATTTGCTTTCTTTCTCCTTGAACTGAATAATTCAACATATGTAATGAAAAAGAAGATAACACTAGTATCTGAAAATATGGTTCAATTTTGGTCAGCCTTTTTTATATAGTATATATTTGTTCTAACAAATGGGAAGCAGCAAGAGGTTTTTAGATCAAATTTAGTGGTAATTATTTGTCATTGCTTTGAGGTAACATAGTCTAAATTTGTAATAAAAATACTTGCCTTGTTTTATTTGTGATGTCCAAAAAACAAAGGAAGTACAATTTCTGGTAGGAATTGAAAGTCCAAGAATAATATAATGATGAGAATGAGTGCTTCTATCACTGGGGAACTTTCTTCATCTGAGCACATATGAACAATTGATCCTTGTAGTCATATATAGCAGTAAACATTAATAACTTAACAGTCTGAAGCCAGTGCAGAAGATATGGAGTATTATTGAAAGATGGAGTCGAGCAGGTGGCACTTTAATATGTTCAGTGTCATG
>PVKE010037829.1:0-15710 GCA_004027555.1 Craseonycteris thonglongyai
GTGACAGCCTGATAGGTTTTCCTTTGAAAGTTATGTTTTGTTTTTCCCTGGCAGCCTTGAGGATTTTTTCTTTGTCATTGATTTTTGTCATCTTCAGAACAATGTGCCTTGGAGAAGATCTGCTAGGGTCTAGGAAGTTAGGGCTTCTGCTTTCCTCTTGGATTTGGGGCTGTAATTTCTTCCACAGGTTAGGGAAATTCTCATCCACTATATGTTTTAGTAGACTCTGAGAAGATTTCATCTCGCTTCCTTCTGGTACCCCTATTATTCTAATAGTGTTCTTTCTGATGGAGTCAGAAAGTTCTTGTAGGGCTCTTTCATTTCTCTTGATTTTCCTTTCCCTTTCTTCTTTTCTCTGTGACATTTCCATGTTTGTATCTTCAATTTCACGCAACCTTTCCTCTAGCTGGTCAGCCCTGTTTCCTATGCTGGTCAGTTCTTTTTTCAGCTCTCCCATAATGTCTTTCATTTCTAGTAGTTCCTTTTGGTTCTGCTCTAGCTTCTCAATTTTGTTGGTAAAGTACTCATTTTGCTCAGAAAATTTCTTGTTGAGGTCATTTAACTGTGTCTCGGTACTTTGCCAGCATTGAGTGAGCTCTCTGAGTGTCTTGATTAATGCAGACCTGAATTCTGTTTCACTTAGATTTGATTCCAAGTGTGCAAGGTCCTTTACTAAAGACTACCCCTGATCTTCTGGAGGGGCTTTGGATTCTGAGGTGTGCATTGTGTTTAATGTGGTTCTTTTTGCTTTATGCATGAGTCTGTTTTCCCTCTGGGGGTTTGCCTATCAGATGGGCTTCTCTTTATTTTTTCTTTTGGGCTCAGTTGTGGGAGAAGGAGATTTTGGGAGAGGGTTAGGGGAAGCAGACAGCTTCTGTGTCCTGGGGCACTTCAGGTTGCTGTTAGATAGCAGGGTAGTAAAGGTGTGGCCAGGGGTAGGGGCATGTGAGTAGGAGCTAGGGTGGGCCTGAGACACAATAGCAGATTCCTCTTTCAGCAGGGGGGCTGGTGGTTCTGAACTGATTTCTTATACGATAGAACTAACAGTGCTACTCTTACCTGGATGTTGTGAAAGTCCATGAATATAACTATAAAAGAAGTTTGTGGTGATGCCAGGATAGCTCAGCAGTTGAACACTTTCCTCACAATTACAAGGTCTGGGGTTCAATTCCTGGCCCCAGACCATGCAACCCTCCTATGGTGAACTGTGCCGCAACTGGTAATCTCCAAGATGGCTTAGCAGCCAAGGCTCTTGTAGCCCATGTGGGAGGCCCCCAGTTCAGTTCCTGCCCCACACATGAGGTTCCTGCCTCACACCCACCTGTGTGGAATGAAACCATGTCACAACTAATGATGTACAACTGTGGAGACAGCTCTGGGCCCTCCCCTCTTCTCTCTTTCTCTCTCTCCCTCACCTTCTCTCAAACAATAAAAAAACAAAAACAAGCAAACAGAAAAACCGAAGTATATAAGTAGAATGTGGTCTCCAAATGCAAGGCAGAATTTTTGAAGCCATTGTATGTAAAAAAAAGAGAAGCCACCACACATAGTATATGAAGGTGTGTGGCCGGTTTTCCACTGACCTGTCCACTTCAGTATCATCCTGTGAAGGGAGGGGCTCCAGTGAACACAGGTGCAGCAGGGAGCGTGAGGTTCTCACTGTGAACATCTTGAGAGTGTGGCTTCTAAATAATCCTGCATCAGCCGTAGGGACAGTGACTGTCATTTCCTGGAGCACAGCCTGTCTTCACTGGGCTGCCTGCTGGTCAGCTGGAGAGGCCACTGCTGAAAGTGTGCGGCTCCCCGTGGCATCCGGAGAGAAAGGAGTTATGTGTAGTTGTCCATTCTCCTTGCACACAAGGACCTGAGTGCTGTCCTGTGCATAATGAGGAGTGTGGGACCTGACGGGACATTGTCTGAAACTAAACCCACACACACTGGGTTGCTGCAGGCATTGACCCATCCATCACTCTCCATACGCTTTTGAAGCACCAATTACAACACTAGCAATTTCAGACAGAACTGTGGTAGCAGCTTCTTACTTTCTCTAACTGAGGGAGCATTACCACATACATTTTGAATAGTCCAATTTTACACTGGAGATAATAGCTGAGTCTAAAAGCAAAAGAAAAAAATAAACCAAAAAAAAAAAAACCGAGACAGAAGCTAGAAAAATCAACACACTGTGAATAGTGCATCAGTCCTGACACATTCCTGACCCCTTCTGATACCTGCTCGCTCTTAATCTTGAGAGGGCTGGTAGCAGTGCGTTTTCTAGAAGGAGAAACAAGAACTGATTCCCTGACAAAGAGGGTAGTTAAAGAAAGAGAAAGCATTTGACATCTTCCTGGAAAATAAACCAATAGGAACTAGTGACAAGATAGTGGTGGCAGCAAGAAAGCCCACAGCTGACGTCTCCTGTAAATGTCCCACCTGCCGACCCCAACTGGTGCGTCGTGTTCATCCTCCTCATTCTAATGTCTCTTAGATAATTGTCTGTGTTCATGTATTTCTTGGAGGCTTTCTGGAATCTCCCACATTGTTCTCGCAGGCCGTTCTACTCTTTAGGGTTATTTGTTGCACAATACAATATTTTCTTTGTCCAGTAGGCTCATCAGAGTCCCGCTATGACATGCATCTTGTCTGACCATTGCAAAAACCCCTCAGCTTCCCCTGCCACCCTGCTCCTATTCTAACTAGTGTCACATGGATGAGCCTGCAACCAACCCCACAGAAGGCTCAAGATCCATGGAAGACACTGGAAGAGCACCCAATTTCCTTGGAAGAAAGGAACTGTGTGAATCTAGGAGTCGTTGTTATTCTAAGTCAGCTGTCCCTAATCCTTCAGGCTTTATGGCAGAAAGAAAGGAGAGGTGCTGTTAGGGAGAGAGGATCTACTGCGTGAGGTCAAAGCACCCGGGAGAAGGGTGGGGATGGCTTTCAGAGGGCCCTGCCTGTGTGATTCTGCTGCCTGCCATCCCCAAATGCCACCTGAGGTCTGATGGCACATACTGGCTGGTCTCCTCAGTTTGCCAGACCTGATGAAAACAGGAACTCAGTTCTAGGCTCAGAGCCTAACGGGAGAGATATAGTGTGGCCCATGACTAATATGGAGGGCAGTACGTTCCCAGTGGCTGGGTCCTGGGCCCGTGGGGCATGCAGAGGGGAAGAAGGGTCCCTGCACTTCCCACCCCGAGAGGGGTGACACTCCAGCCACACACCCCAAGGGGCTCGTCACCTTTGAGAAGTCAAGCCATCCTTCCTCATCCCCTGCCCCAGTCTCTCAATTTTTTTTCTCTCTCTCTCTTCAACACCGTTAGTCACTCTTTTCTTTCAAAAATTAATTAATGTAATTAATTTGTAACATTTCTAGCATGGCTAGCTAGGTCTTCAGGGGACCAGAAGACCTGCTCTAGATGAAGATATTTGGTTGCAAGAAATATTAGGTTGTGATAGGAACAAAGATGAGAGGTTCTTTCGTGCTGTCCCGTGGGTCCTGAAAAGGTTTTTAGAAACTATTGTTCTGAAATTTTCAGTAATTTTTAGTTGTAGAAGCAGGACTTGAAAAAAAAAAATAACCCTGCCAGAGAGGATCATTCTACCAGTATTTCCCAAGTCATTAAGCTTGAAATTCTGTAGGCTCTTAGTTCAACACAGGGGCTAGCACTTTTACCATTTCAGACATTAAAGTTAATGGCTGGGGCTGTTTTTCTGTAAAGCTGTAGGAGTAATTGCACCAGAGCTGTGGCAATGGCTGTGTTATGGGCACTGCAATTAGCAACTGAGCTACTTCAAATCAGAGTTTCTAAATGGCCTTTTCCTCTGGTTTTTGTATGCGGGTGGAAAGTTGGGAATGCATGCTTTTATAGAAGTATTTGTTTAAAATGCTGAGCACACCTTCCATGCCAGGCATCGTACTAGGCATAAAGATTATTACTAATAATAACAGTAAGTCATTTGGAGTTTTCCACTGGCCAGGTACTCTTCTCAAGTGCTCTGCACATATTTCCCTACTTAATCCTCATGACAACTTTGTGGCACAGAAATGGATTGATTGCCCTAAGGTCTCATGTCATAAAGTGGTAGTGTAGGATTCTGCCCTGAGGCTGTATTTGGGATGCCTGCTTGGGAGTCTGGGAAGAAGGCAGATGGGTAAGGAGAAATGAGAATTGCCATTAAGTGTGATAAGGGAAGTAGCCTCAGCAGAGAACTCAGGAGAGCATGTGAAAATGGTCCCCAACCCCAACGGGAAAATCAGGAACCATGATACTCACCTTGAGCCTTGAAGGAGAGAGCAAGCTGGGCACGGGTGGCAGGGCATGGAGCTGCACAGAGGGGCCTGTATGTGTGTGCAAAGGCCCAGAGCCCAAGGGGGGTTGGCGTGCTGTGGGGACTGCGTGAGGATGGGTAAGTGTGAGGACAGGGAGGACAGCAGCCAGCCGATGGAACCGGAGCTTGGGCTTCATTCCTCCATCGCTGGAGGTTGTCAAGGAGAAGAGTGACAGGATCTGAGCTGCATTCTGGAACGAGCCCTGGAGGCAGTGAGCAACGAGAACACAGGGAGTCCTGTAAATGGGTGGAGAATACTGTGACAATCCAGGCTGTCACAGCGAGAGTGTGAGCTGCGGTGCAGGCCTGCGGACAGACAGGGACACATTCAGCAGCTGAGTAGCAGGTAGAGTGACTAGAGTGGGGGAGGTGGGCTGTGGCAGGAAGGCTCTCCGGGAGCGCTCTCAGACCCAGTGCTCTGGTGACAAGGTGGCATCCTTAACTAGACTAGGGGGAAGATGAGGAAGATGTTTAGAAGGGAAAAATGTTGGTTTTAGATGTGTTGAATTGTAGACTGAGAAGTGATGAGGACCAAAAGTAAAGACCTATGGAACAGGACTTTTTCCCAGTTAAGTGTTTTAATTTACATAAGAAATACATAAATGTTTGTTCATTACAATAAAATTAGAGAAACAGTGGTAAAATACACCATCAATTTTTATATACCTCCCTCACTCCCAGACTTCTCCTCTTTAATAACAACCATGGTAAACATTTCAGAATTCCTTCCATTGTTTTCCTAGGTATTTGCACATGCACACACACAAAAGAAAATTAATAGGATTATTCTTTACATTTTTCATTTTCTTTTTTGCTTAAGTATGTACCTTAGAGGACTTCTGTGACTTAACTGCCTCTTCCTTTCGATGCCCGCATGTGCCATTGTTTGCTAGCTATTCCCTTATTGATAGCCATTTAGTTTGTTTTCAATTTTTTTTCTGTGGTTGGGACTTCCACGTTCAAATTCCAGAAACCAAAATGAAACTGGCTTAATATAAAAAGGGAACGTTGTAGTTCACGTAAGTGATTGGATGATTCAGAAGATTAAATTATGGCATCAAAATTCCATTTTTATTTCTTCTTCTCTCCTCTGCTGGCTTCATCCTTAGATTGGCTGTGTCCACATTGTATAACCGTGGTCAATAGCAGTTTTAGATTTGTAGCATGCTTACCACTAATAATCCCAGAAAGGAGAGAAAGCATCTTTCCTGTAGTTTCAGCTGAAATCCTAGAGGAGGGTCTCATGGACTCCTTTGGGGCCATGTGTCCATTTCTGAATGAGTCTCAGGTTCCAGAGGGCTGCATGCCCTTCAGTCTGTGAGGCCTGGATGTCATCCACCCCCCGAGTTCTACCTGCACTACAAGACTGAGAGTCAGGGAGGGAAAAGAGGGAGGCAAACATGGAGTGTCAGATACCATCGCATTCGACTGCATGGAGATAGGAACCCACATCCTGCCGTGCACGGGTGCTTTGAAACAGCCTTCTGATTGCAACCACTGGGTCTCCCACCTGTGATTGAAAGGGCCTTGGGAGATCCTTCCAAAGGACTTGTGCTGCTTCCAACAAGGGTGACCAGCATTTACGAAGTGGGCAGGGAAGGAAGAGGCCTTTAAAGAGATTGAGAAGTGACCTATGAAATCAGATGAAGCACATGTGGTGGAAAGTAAAAAAGGAAATGGTTTCAGGGATGACGGAGTGGTCGACACTCTCAGAGGCTTCACAGAGATCAAAACCCAAGGCCAAAACGTGGACACTGGGTTCAGCAGTGGGGTGGTGCCAGCCCACTGGGACTGGCACTGTTAGAGGCTGTGCTCGGCGCTCAGGGCCCCGTGTTATTCCTGCTCGGTGACCCCCGCGCCCATGGCCGTGCTCCTGGCACAGCGGGCCCTCCATGCCAGCCTATAGATGACCAGCTGTATCCATTGATCACAAGGCAGCATATTTCAGTGTGAGTATTTTAGGAAACTGTACGGTACGCTCTTCAGAGGGGGTTTCTTTAAGAGAAAGCTCTAGTCACAAGCACCTTAGGCCATCGGTACTTCAGTGGCCTAGAAGAGGTGAATGACTTTAGACCTGACGTTCTCCTTATGTATAAAAGGGTTAGTCCACTGCCCTTGCCAGGAATAACGTGCTAAATATGTGTGATGTGACGGGTGAGTGTACAGTGCTTATTTAGTGCCACCATCACATTTAAAATATGGGGCTTGATACTCGACAGGAGAATGGAGGTCTTCAGCATCGCCAGCCGGGAGGTTGTGGACAGCAGCATGGCTTCCCTCTGCCCCCTCTGAGCTTTTGAGTGGTGACATCTGCACCTACCCCTCTCACACGGTCACTATGTGGACTGATTCTCACTATCCTGAAGTAAGTGGGAGCTTGTAGCCAATCTGCACTATCTTTTTGGCTAAATGATGTCCACTTGTGCTCCATTTTCCACTTCCAGTTTATTTTCAGCTCACTTTCCCTCCCTGAGCTGATGAAGGGACTTGTGGTTTATTGATGTTTTTCATAATTCTGGAATTGTCAGTGAGGTTGTCTCACAGTCTCCTCTCTACTAGAAAAGACTGACCCCCATCCTAACACCAGCCCATAGGCCTAGTGTGCTCCTCAGACCCCACGGTGCCCTGTCTTCAAGGAAATGAAGCAACGAAGCCTGCCTGTTAAACTTTGAAGTCAGCTGCGGTGTTCTGTAGGGAATCTGTTCGGGCGGGTCACATTTGGGGGACCCGGCTGTCATTTACAAGTGCAGATGACAAGGAAATGAGGAGAGAGAACAGGAGGACGGGAATGAGGAGGAGGATGGCCACAGTGCAGTAGAAACTTTATCTTCCTCTCAGTTTGGCAGGTGGTTGGTTTATTTAAAAAATTAAGCAGGAAACAATAGTAAATGATACCTGCGTTCCTGTCTTTATGATCATATTAACTGAAAGTTTGTGTGTGAACCCTTATTACCAGTCTTTTGAAGGAGCACAGCCCTCTCCTTTGAGTATGAATCTACTGAATGAAGACTTGTAGCATGAAACACACCCATAAAGTGTTTTTCAGTCCCTGTTTCTGTTTTTTAAATTCTGCTTGAAGTGAGATGTTCTAGTTACTTGTGAAGCAGTCAGAGCAGCTCACATTTTCCTAGTTCCCAGATCTCTATGCATTCATGTCCAAGTTCATAGCTTTATTTTAGGAACTTGCCTCCATCACGTCTTCAGCATTCAACTGTATTGTGATGCTTTAGCAGGGGTGTCCAACCTTCTGGTTTTTCTGGGCCACACTGTCTCAAGCAACACATAAAATACACTAACACTAGTGATAGCTAATGAGCTAAAAAAAAAAAAAAAAAAAAATCACAAAAATATCCCATGTTGTTTAAGAAAGTTAGCAAATTTGTGTTGGGCCACTTTCAAAGCTGTCCTGGGCCACATGTGGCCCACTGGCCGCATGTTGGAGACGCTTGGTCTAAAGCCAGTCTCCCATTTGCACTTATGAGGGCTGTCCTGAAAAAATCCAGCCATTGTCAATACAATGAGAATGGGTACATGGCTGGATACTTACTGGACAGCCCATGTATTTTGCACCTGTGTATATATATATATATATATATATATATATATATATATCATATTTAATTGAAGTAAAAAGTCATTATAATGACAAGTAAAAATGATATGAACAGTTTTGGCAACAAGTATAACCACCTCTTGTTAAACATTCAGCTCAAGTGGTAGGATCAGGAGTATACAAATGAATTTAAAAAACAACCTACTGCTCTTTATATTCATTGAGTTGTGGAACTCATTAATAAGTTTTACAGTGCAAATATAAATGTTAATTAATCTGAAAGTTAATGAGATAAATTTTACAAAAAAAAAAAAAAAAAAAAAGTGTCCCCTCTGGTAAGGTAAATAGGGGAGAGTTGCATTTGCTTTAATGTTGAGTTACCAGTGTTTTGGGAGGTACTCTTCCCACACAGAAGTAAGACTTGAAGTATCTCATCATAGGCATAGATAATTATTATTTAATGTCTACTGGGTATTAATATCACTACTGTTAGCTCCTGAGCTGTTGGAGGACCTGAGATGCTTTAGCAGGAAGCCCTCTTAGAGCTGAGTCTAGTGGGCTCTTAGAGCTAAGTCACAATACCAGTTACATTACCTCTTCGGGGACTCAAATTCTGACTGATGTCTCAGCTCCTTATTCAGAGACAAGCCTTTGAAACTGTACCCAATATCGACTCAGTTTCACCCCCTCCACTGCTGCCATTAGGTCTTAGCATCATCACCTCTCACCTCAGTTTACTGCAGTAAGATGTGAAGCTAGTACAGACTTTTTTTATACTCTAGACTCAGTTGCCCCTGTCATTAATATTTTATGTCAGTATAGTGCATTTGTCACAATTAATGAACTGAAATTGATCTGTTATAACCAAGATCCATACTTAATTCAGATTCCCTGAATTTTTGAATTTTATATGCCTAGGGATGAGAGAGAGATCAATCTTGCTTGATGTTCTTTGAGTTTTTTGGATTTGTGTTTTGGTATCTGTCATTAATTTTGTAAGTTCTCAGCTATTATTACTTCAAATATTTCTGCTGTTCCATTGTCACTTCCTTATTCTGGAAGTACAATTGAATTGTGCTTATATATACTAGATCCTTTGATATTGTCCCACACTTCTCAGGTGTTCTGTTTTTGTTTTGGTGTTTTGCTTGCATTTCAGTTAGAGGAATTTCTACTAACATATCTTCAAGCTCACTGATTCTTTCCTTGACAATGTCCAGTCTACTGATGAGCCCATTAAAGTCATTCCTCATTTTTGTGCTAACGTGTTTCTGATTTCTAGCATTTCCTTTTGATAGTTGCTTAGCATTTCCATTCTTTGCTTATATGACCCATTTGTTCTTGCAAGTTGTCTACTTTTTCCATTAAGGCGTCAACATATCAAGCATAGTCATTTTTAAGTCCTGTTGGATAATTCCAACATACACATCATATCTGAGTATGGTTCTGATGCTGGTGTTGCAAACTCTTTACTCTTTTTTCTTGCATTTTTGCATGCCCTTAATTCTTGGTTGAAAGCTGTTGTATCAGGTAATTGAAACTGAGGTAAATGGGCCTTTGGTGTGGGGATTTATGTTACTGGTAACAATTTGATTAGGAGTTGAACTGTGTGTCATACTTGCTCCACTGTAGGCCCCAGAGGCTTCAGAATTTTCAAATGCTCTTGTTTAGTCTCCTCTTGATTTTTGGCTTCCCTGAGAACTCCTGAAAGTGCTTGTGTCTTGTAGTTCTTTTAGCTGTAATCTAGTGTTACTGGGTCCTTGTATGGGGACAGTGGGCGTATGGGGGGTGTCGAGGGGTATTCTACTATCTTCCAACTAAATCCCAGTCCTGTTTTGTTCCTGGATCTCAGGGCTGTCACCTTCACAAGAATTCCAGGATGGTGTAGCTCCCCCTCCCCCACCCCATCCACTCTACTCCCTTCCCTGGTAGTACATTCTCAGTCTATTTCCTTGAAACCCTGGCTGGGCTGTTTGTTCCTTCCCGAGATGAAATCAATTGGAGTGGAAGGAACTCTTTCCCTACCTGTGATAAGGCTCCACAAAGCCCTTTACCCTTTAGGGTGGGTCCCTGTCTTCACAGTGTTTAATCTTGCCATGGGCCAGGCCCACGGGCGGATCTTTCTTGGTCCTTCACCATGACAACCTCCTGGGGGTTCTGAGGGCAAGACCCATGAAAGTACGGAGGGCCCCTAAGACTGTGGTGCCCAGGACTCTGTCGGTCTCCTGCAGCCCACACTCAGTCCCCTGCCCCTCTAGAATCCATCATGGCAGCTTTTCCTGAGACATCAGTTGTCTGATGGGGTAAGAAGAGTCATTGATTTTTCAGTTGGTCCAGCCTTGTCTTCTAGTGAAAATTGGAGTGACTTCTAATTTAATTTCATGTTGGAATTAAAATTGGAAGTCCCTCAAGTTCTTCTTATCCCAGATCTTATCCCTGCTCAGAACCCTGAACAGCTCCCCATTTTCTACAGAGTGAAAACCAGAATCCTTTGCATTGGCCCTCAGATGGGCCAACACCAGCTGGCTCCCCGTTCCTGCTCTGACCTCCTCTCCTTGTCTCCCGATGTGTAATCTGCTGTCGTGCAGTGCCCCACACTCTAGAACTCTCTGGCTCTTGCCTAGTCTGAAAAATGCTCCTCCCCAGAACCCACTGAAATTGCATCAGCAATTTCACGCCCTGGCTCAGACCTCAACTCTGTCATACCTTCCTCCAGCTCTATGGGGCTCCCTGCGCTGCTCCACCTCCGCCCACCTCCAGTCCTTTCACACTGCACTGCTTTTAGCTGCTCATCACCTTCTAATGTACTCTGTCACTGACTTGTTTATCATGTCATCGTCTCTCCCACTAGAATTATGTTCCACAAGGACCTGTTTTGTGGACTGATATGTCCAAATATCCTGAACATGCTCGGTCACATAGAAGGTGCACAATAAACCACTGTGGAACATTGAATGGTGCTTTCTCATGCTGACTATTCAGTAACATACCCAGAGTCACTCACAGGGCCAGATGCTACTTTGTGCCCCATCTGCCCAAGCACAGGAGTAAAGAGTGGTTTGCAGGAGGGTCACAAAACCCCTGAGGGAACCCAGCACCCCCTCCGGGCTCGCAGGCACACTTGTTCACTGCCTCCCAGCATGGTGCAGGAGGAGAATTTACAAGCTCAGCACTGTGTCCAGAAACAAAGAACACAGTCCAGGGTGTCTGTTCCCAGGAGAGAAAGTCCTCCTGTGGTGGGCCCACGGCTGTGCTTAGTGACGTCCTACCTCCTGCAGAAGCCAACAGAACGTACGGCACAGTGATACCTCAGCACAAAGTAACTGAATTCAGTTGGGAGTACAGAGATGGAAAATGGGGTTATAGAAATGAAGTCTTTGCTTGGATGTGGTGCCTAGACGACGTTTTATTATTCTATAGCAAGCTTGTCCAACCTGTGTCCCAGGACTAGTTATTTCTTGTTTTGTTTTGTTTTTAGACTTGTATCATTTGAGAGAAGGTGTGTGTGTAGGTGTGGGGGGCAGAGCAGTCTTCGTAGTTGTACATCATTAGTTGTGACATAGTTCCATTCCACACAGGTGGATGTGAGGCCGCATGGGGTGGGAACCACACCAGGGGCCTCTTACATGGGAGGTGAGAACCTTCCCCATTGAGCCATCCTGGCGGTTACTAGTTGAGCCGCAGTTCAGCATATGGGTCCACACGGGCCGGGCCAGGAAATGAACCCCAGACTTCACGATTACTAGGTAAGCGCTCAACCGCTGAGCTGTCCCGGCATCCACTAGGATGGCTTTGAATGTGGCCCAACACAAAATTATGACTTTCTTAAAATATTATGAGATTTTTTTATGACCATTTGTTTTCTTTTTTAGCTCATCAGCTATCATTAGCGTTAGTGTATCTTATGTGTGGCTCAAGACAATTCTTCTTGCAGTGTGGCCCAGGGAAGCCCAAAGGTTAGATGTGCCTGGACTGGAGAGATGGTGATTCACAGGGCAGGGAGCACGTGGGCGAAGGGAGGCTTCAGGCTGAGCGTGTGCATCACTACGAAGCGCCCCCTTGGGCTTTTCATAGTGTGTGTTCTGGTTTTCTTGGCTTCTCATAAATCTCGTTCAGCTGTCTCACTGCTGCCGCTTTCCTGTGCACAGTGGGGAGTCAGCACATGGCGGCTGAGCTGTGACTGGTACACTGTGCTCTGTCGTCAGCCAGACCCTTCCTACAAAGCCAAGAGGGATGGGCAGTCTGCTTCTAGCTGTAGATTATCTGCCCCCATGGTGACAAACTGATGCTTCCAACTGACCAGCTCATTACTTGTGGCCACAACTGTGACTCCACTCCTCACGGTGCCGGGTAACTGCCGGGAAGCACCTGAACATCCCCAAACGTCCTAGTAGAGTGTATAGCCCAGCACGTCAGCCTTCACCTCATCCACACCCCAGTGCAGCACTCACATACCAGAGGGACCAGAGCTCATCTCCTGGACGGAACATGGGCTGGAGGGACGCAGCCCCTCTGTACCTCAGTCTTCAGTGTAATGGTCAGGTTTTCTTCCCCTCTGGGGACACAAGCCTGGAGTGAAAGAATTATACCCTTTCTCTTCATCTCCCCTTTACTCTCATGCCAGAGTACGCCATCATATATACATGGATTGAGTCATATTGTCAAACATCCACAGAGTCGAATGTGCCGTGCTAATATGTCACAGAGGTGTGTATGGGTTCCCACGTGTTTAAAAATCGCAGCATTCTCTATGGAAGGAGGCTGATTCCTGGCCAAAATGTGCAGATTCCTAACCATGTTCTCTCCCGGGCGATCACATTTAGGATAAGATTCGAGAGGTTATGATTTTCCCATTGTTTCTTTCCTTGAGCCACCACTTTTGGAAGTACTTTATGTGGACCAAACCATGGGGTGTCTGCCTCAGTTGAAGGAAGGCTGTTGATAAAATTGAGATGGTTACTACATAAGTTTAAAACATCCAGGGAGAAAGAGGGGAAATACCTCTCTTATCGGGAAAATCACTGCCCATTGCAACGATCTGGGATGTGTTGTAAATGGGCACCGGGAAGTAACAAGAACATGTCACCTGAACCCATTCCCACGATAGCCATGGGTATTGTCACTGGGTGAGTTGGGAAAACACCTGAGTCTTTTCTTCACTCATTGTTTCACTTTCTGGAAAACAAAGTTGTACTTGTGTCCACTGTGTACTGATACTATCTTCTAGAAGATAAGTGCACAACTAGAAGTAACACCCAGTGTCTGCTGCCAGTGGGCATACACACCTATAAGGATGTGGGAGAGATATGAAGAATACTTCGAAACAATGTCCCAAGTGCAGTAAGTAAAGTAACCTAAATAAATTGAGCACTTATATGCTGAGTTCTAAGCTAAAAGGTTGCATGCATTATTTTGTTTCATCTTCACCATACATTTTTCTGAAACAGGGACCGTTGCCATACCTACTTTGTAGATGAGACTTCTCAGGAAATGCAACTTGTCCAAGATCCCACAGCTAGGAGAGGCACAGGTGGATAAGAGCCCAGGTCTGTCTAACTCCAAAGCCTGTCCTTGTCACCAATGCTGTCTTGCTCTCCATGTGCTGTGAAGTTGTAAGCTCAATATTACCGAAGCCATCAGAGGGGACAGCCACTTAGGGCAGTGAGGGAAGAGGGGCAGGGAAAACGGAGCTGCTCTTTAATTGTTTTTTTTCTTCAGTTGACTTTGTTATGTATGCCTCTATTTTTTAGTCATTGCTCTTACATTAAGAATATAAAACTCTGATCAGAATCAACCTTCAAATAAGATTATACCATTTCATGTGCAGTGTAAGGAATTACAGTTTCTTCCCTCCTATCTTTTGTGCTACTGTGGTGCATTTTATTTTTATATATACTATAAACACATGATGCATTGGCACTATTTTTGCTTTAGATCAAAATTGCTTTTCCCCCACTTATTATTTTACTTATTCCATTTATGATGCTCTATTTCTTAGTGTACATTCAAATTTTCAAGCTATATTATATTTCTCCTACCTGAAGAACTCTCTTGAACAAGTCTTATAGTGTAGGTCTATATTCTATTTGTTTTAATTCCCTGAGAAAGCTGAGAAAGTATTTCTCTGTCATTTTTTAAAGATATTTTCACTGGATGTTGAAGTTTAGGGTAACAGCCCCCTCCCCTTCCTTGCACTTTAAAAATGTCCCTTCATTATCTGGCTTACATGGGTTTTTTTTTTAAGATTTATTTATTTTTTATTGTTTTTGAGAGAGAGAGAGAGATACAGAGATAGAGAGAAGGAGGAGGGCCCATAACAGTCTCCAGATGTGCAACTCTTTTCCATATAGTTTCATTCCACAGGTGGGCGTGGGGCCGCACAGGGCAGGAACTGGGCCGGGGTCTCACCCCGGTGAGAACTGAACTGAGGGCACTGGGGGCACTTCCCAGTTCAGCATATGGGTCCGCACGGGCCGGGGCCAGGGCCGGGATTCGATCCTCGGTCCCCGGGGCTGCAAAGTGAGCGCTTAACCCACTGAGCCATCCCGGCTTTCCCAACTTACATGGTTTTTGATGAAAGTCTTCCGAGATTTTTATGTTTGCTCTTCTCTATGCAATGCCTTTTTTTTTTTTTTTTTTCTGCCTTCAAGATTTTCTCTTCATCTTTTGTTTCCAGTAGTTTGATTACCATATTTTCTGGCGTATAAGACAACCGGGCGTATAAGACAACCCCTTAATTTTACAGTTAAAACATAGGTTTAGGCCTATATTCGCTGTATAAGACTACAGCCTCGGAAGTGGGGGGTAGTCTTATACAGCAAATATAGGCCTAAACCTATGTTTTAACTGTAAAATTAGGGGGTCGTCTTATACGCCCGGTCGTCTTATACACCGGAAAATACGGTATGATGGGCCTAGTTGTAGCATAGGGTTTGTTGTTATTTGTTTATTCATTTGTTTGCTTGTTTGGATATTGATCTTCCTTGGTGCTAATCTGATCTGGAATCTGTGGCTTGGTGTTTGTCATTATTTTGGAAATTACTTGGTTATTATTTCTTCAAATACTTCTTTTGGCTTATTCTCTTTCACTCCTCTTTCTGAGATTCAAAACATGTGTTAGTTAGGTTTTCTTCTGCAGCTTGTGAACACTCAGTAATGTTTTCTTATTGAATTCACTCAGTTTTAGTTTCATGTTTTAGTTTAGGCTATTTCTTTTGACACATCTTCAAGTTCATGGGTTTTTTTCTCTACTGTTATGTGATGAGCCTACTGAAAGCTTTCTATATCTGTTACTGTGTTTTCCACGCCTATCATTTTTCTTCCTTTCTTTTGTATTTGAAGATTTATTTTATTGTTTTTTTGTTTTTTGGGGTTTTTTTGTTTGCTATGTTTTATTCTTGCTCTTCCAACACTCATTAACTGGGAAAATTATATATACTATCTGAGCCATAGCAAGTAAAGGCATTATATGACACTAAAAATATTTTTTTTTCTTTTTATATTATTATATTTTATTGTTAAATTTAATGGGGTGACATTGGTTGGTAACAATTAGATAGTTTCCCAATGTATAACTCCACAGCACATCACCCATGCATCGCATTATGTGCCCAGCTCCCAGAATCAGGTCCCCCTCCAACCCCATATATCTGGTGCCCACTCCCCCCTCCCCCCACAACTCTCCCTCTCCCCTCCTCCCTCCTCTCCAGGTAAACACCAAACCATTGAGTGTGTCCATAATGCTGGTGCCCTCTCCCACCTCCCCTCCCTCTCTCCCTTCCCCCTCCTCCCCTTCCCTCAGGCAATCACCAAGTTATTGAGTGTGTCC
>PVKE010037830.1:0-15718 GCA_004027555.1 Craseonycteris thonglongyai
AAAAATATTTTTTAAAAAAACATTTGTGCTAAAAAAAAAAAATCCTTTCCTATCCCTCTTCCCTAAAGTTACTGCTTTTTGTATACTCAGTTATCTATTATTGAATACATCAAGCTATGTCATTAACTGTTTATCTATTATATATGCCAGTCCATCCTCCATTGTACTGTGAACAACTCAAACACAAGGTCTAAATTTTCATGTTGCCAGCCGCCTAGCATGAAGCTTGGCACACAGTAGTCACTCAATAAATTTCACTGTAATGTATGTACACTTATAAATTAAGAGAGTAAACCAATCTAGGATGAAGCCTAAGTCCCATACTTCCTCCACAGCACAGGGTACAGCAATGAATACATACAATATAGAGCAAAACAGTGACATCCGTAGCCAATGATAATAGCCAGTAACAGAACCTGTCCCAAAACTCAGTTCCATGGACAAAATGCTCCTTTCAAACCACATGCTCACCTAAGATAAGGTATATATGTCCTACTAGAAGTGGAAAAAGTCATCTTCCTTTTATATACACAGATTTCTGGAGTTGTAAGCTAGAAGAAACCAATGGAAAGCACCTAGTCAAGATCTTTAGGAAAGAACTGAAGACCAGAAAACTTATGTGGTTTGTTCAAGGTCAAGGCTATCGAGAGAAGGACCAAGACTAGGACTCAGATGCCTTGGCCTCTCATTCAGTTCTTTCTCACAATGCATGCAGCCTCCTTCTTGCACCATGTGACTTCTCGAAGTGGTAATACGCTTTACTACTTTAGATTTTCAGGGGTCTCCAAACTGTAGCCCGCAAGGCCCTCTCATCCGGCCCGTGGAGACCTTTTTATCTGAATAAAATAATATTAAATAAATAATTAAAAACAACATCTATGTTTTGATTCTTTTTTATTTGGACCTCAAGTGTGTAGTCGGCCCCCAAACTGCTGTTTGATAGTTAATGGGGCCCGCGGGCTGACAAGTTTGGAGACCCCTGATTTAAATGGTTAGTATCCATGATTGCAAGTTAGATTTCATTTTAAAATTTGGCTGTAACACATGAATAGTAAAAGTACCAACAAGTTCAACCAGGAAAACACCATTTCCAGTTCCAATATCAAGCACTGAAGCATCCAATGGAATTTGGTGTTTCTGCATCCACCTTATTACTCGATTCATACTCTCTTCTCCAAACCTATTAGAAATAGAGAAATAGTTAATCAAATAACAGAGGAATATAGAGCAAAGGTTACAACTATATTCTATTTAAACAGATGATGAAATATGCTCAATTACCCCCTTTTGTTAAAGTCAGAACTAATATTTGTGACTGCTTAAGCTTCATCTTGACCATTATTTTAGAACAATAAACACACACTCAAGAATAGGACAAAATAGGTAAGATCAGTATAGCATTAATGTTTCTCTATATCAGCATTAACTCATATATATTGGAGGCTCAAAACTGTATTGCTGGGATGCTGGGATGGCTCAGCAGGTTGAGCACTCGTCTTGCAGCCCTGGGGTCCAAGGATTGAATCCCAGCCCCAACCTGTGCGGACCCATATGCTGAACTGGGGTGTGCCCCCAGTTCAACCCCAGTTTAGTTCTCACAAGGGCGAGCTTCCCATGTGGGAGGACACCAGCCCAGTGCCTGCCTGCGCAACCCCAAGTCCACCTGTGGAATGAAACTATGTAGAAAACCAATGACATGCAACTATGGAGACTGATCTGGGCCCTCCCCCTTCTCTCTGTCTCTCTCTGTCAAATAAAAATAAATCTTTTAAAAAATTGTATTGCTTATTAAAAAAAAATACTATAGGATGAGAGTAATTTCCTAATACTTTCATCAAATTTAAATATGAGCCATTAAAAGAGAGAAAAGAGATTCTTTAAATCTACCTACTAAAGCCAGAATCAGTCCAAGATTCCCAAAATTTTCAGGCTGTCTTTCTTTGGGATAAGCACTTAAAAGATACACACACACACACACACACACACACACACTCACTCTTCTAGATCATAATTCCACTATTTTTTGTAACTCACCAGATTTCTCCTGTATCGCCATATTCTTGGAAAGTGTGCAGTTCTCTCTTATAGACAGCATCCCAACTATATAAATAATCACATGCAAAGCAAGATTCTTTAGTTAAACTATATTATGAATTAAATGTATATTTCTAATACACTTGTGTATTAGAAATATATATTAGAGGTATTTATGACATGTTTTAAACATTATTAGTGTTGTCAATAAATGCACATAGCTCTACCTTTAAAGTCATGTTAAAAAAAATGAAAGAGGGTAAGTCAGGATGGCTCAGTGGGTTAAGCGCTCACTTTGCAGCACCGGGGACCAAGGATTGAATCCTGGCCCCGGCCTGTGCGGACCCATATGCTGAACTGGGAGCTCCCTCAGTTCAGTTCTCTCTCTGTCTCTGTATCTCTCTCTCTCTCTTTCTCTCTGTCAAAAACAATAAAGAAAAAGAATTAAAAAAAATGAAAGATATGGACAAGTAGACTAAGTTTACCCATGGTTAAGCACTCAGAACACTACTGACACAAAAATGTTATGTTTTGACTTTCTACCAATACGGTGGTTAACGCACCATCTGCTTCAAATGTCAAACCTGGGGGGAAGCCGGGATGGCTCAATGGGTTAAGCGCTCACTTTGCAGCGCCGGGGACCGAGGATCGAATCCCAGCCCCAGCCCGAGCGGACCCATATGCTGAACTGGGAGCTCCCCCCGTTCAGTTCTCTCTCTCTCTCTCTCTGTCAAAACCAATAAAAAATGAATAAATAAAAAATTTAAAAAAAAAAATGTCAAACCGGAAGATTTACTTCCTCCAGTCCAGTCCTCCCGCCCCCATCATTGGCCTTCTCTCCCTAGTTCATATACTATCCCTACTCCCTTTCACCTCTCCAAGTTACCTGCCATCCTTGCCTTCTCCCCAGTCCTTCCGTCATCCGCCTACTGGTCTTTAAATAATTAATGAGCATCTGTTTTAGATCAGATCAGTCTCCTACCCCAAGATTCCCCACTCCCTCCTCGCTCCCGCCTCAGGTCGTCTTACACCCCCAACCCTTCCAGCTCCCACATCCCACCCAGTCCCCTGGGCCTTTGCAGCTCCCAGGCCCAGCGGCTCCCCCTCCTCATGCCGTCGCCCCCCAGCCCACCCCTCAGGCCCAGGCCCCTAAAAGACCTCCCCCAAGTTCAGAGCCCGTCCCGAATGGACCCCTGGAAATGCCTCCTGACCGCCCCAAAGTGGCCCCTCGGATTCCATCTCTCCCTTACCCTCGCCCGGGACGGTCCTCTACGCTTCCTCCCGCCTCCAAGGATCCCCCCATCTTCGGGGACCCCATCCCTCCGTCCCCTCCCCAGGGCACAGTCAGGCCAGCGCCGCTCACCCTGCCCTGCCCGGCGCCACACTCACTGCTCTTGGGTCCCCAGCGCCGATGGGGCGAAGCCATCCTCTCCGGGACTGACCTCCCGAGACGGCACCACGGCCCCAGCGCCGCCGCCGCCGCCGCCCGCGCTGGCGGTCATCCCACTCGGTACCCCAGACGGCCGCTGGGCCACCATAGAGAGGCAAAGCGGGCAGAGCGGACGTGCAGGCTGGCGCCTCTAGGCAACGGGAGGCCGCCGTCTCTACTGCTCCCGGCTCGCGAGGGCTCCAAACGCAGCGGTTCTCCCAGCGAGCGTCAGGTGCAGCCCCTACCTCAAGGTGCCCGCCTGCGCGCCACTGTGCTAGGGGACTGCTGTTCGTAAGGGACTATTTAAGACGTTGCATTTGTAAAAAAAAAAAAAAAAAAAAAAAAAAAAAAGACTGGCGGTGGAGAAGCCACACTAAAACCCTAAATCCGACAGGGCTCAACCCACACGCACGAATCACCCGATCTGTCCACGCTGTGAGCGGACCCGGGAAGCATTATGTGACTTCCGGCTCATTCCGTTTGTGGACTTGGGAATTTGTGCCCCCAGAGAAATGAACGCCCTGCAAGCCCCACCCCACCCCCCAAAACACGCCAATCACCGGGGTCAGAGTGTTGTGGGGGAAAGAGCGCTGCGTGTGAGGCCGGCGGCCACGGGCCCCCGGCTCTGTCCTAGACTCCTAACCTGTGTGCGTCGTTTCCTCGCGTGCACCGAGCCTGAAACGGACGGGGACGGGGCCTACACAACTGCTCCCAACCAGTGAACCCCAAATTCCTCTGTCTCTTGGTCTGACCGCAGTTGGGAATTCTGCTGTACTATGCAAGAGCTCTTACCGTGCCAAAGGCCTGGGGGGCAGGGGGGTGTCTGTAGCAGCATTGAAATACGGGTGGTCCAAATGTCCTGGGCAAGGATCTCTAAGTTCCCTAGCAAGGCTGCTTTCCAACCAAATGGAGTATTTCACAGGCCCTGTTTCTGTTAGCTCTGCAGACAGAAGCCCAATAATAACCCCTACAGGTTAAAAACATCAACGGTTGCCTTTCCAGCTCCCAGAAATCCCCATTAGGACGAAATATGCATCTCCTCCTATACAAGATGTTCCAAGATCTTCAGGCAACCACCAGTGATAGAATACAGCAACAGACAGATGGGAATCCATGTGTACAGTGATGAAAGAACCCATGAAACAGAGCAAGTAACCTTATTACAGTGTAATAAAACCACCGGATGCCACAGCCAATTAGTGCTGCCCTGGTTATTTTCATCTTTTCTAGACTCTAGATGCTAGAGAAAGCAAGTTTGAATGTGACTTAAAAGCTTGAGTGGGACTTAAAAAGTTTGAGGTTATAATTAGGAGGCATGAAAGATAAGGCCGTCTGCAATCTGATGTCTTGCCAGCACGCAAGTTGATGTTGCTGTGTGTGATGAATGTTATAAACACTTGCTGGTATCGAGCCCTAGAAAAACCCATGGTTTATACAGAATTTCTGCTCTGGCTCCAGGATTACTTTGGCTGTTTAGTCCAAAAGGCTGTGTGGAACACCACCTCTGATCACTCAGGGCAACGGGATTCTTGGTGGGGGGTAGAGAAGCTCAGTCCAAGCAGCGCTGCCCATCACCAGGGAGAAGCTGGAATGTGCCACGGATCACAGTCCCTCCCACTGGGTGCCCCTTGCACGAGGCAGGAGGGGGGCTTTGCAAGTATTCTGGGTTGCTTGCCTGCCTGCCTCTCACTCTGCTAATTCCTGCAGCCTGAAACCCTGCTCACCTACAACTTCTCAGAAACTGTGCTTCTGAGAGTTCTCAGCCACGCCCCAGTTGGCAAACCAAGAAGTAAAGTTTCAGGCTTCCCCTTATATGTTCCTCTGTAGCTGTCAATACCACTTAGCACATCCTTCTTGAAAACCCTCCTTTCCCCACTTCGGCACCACTTGCTCTTAAGTCAGTCTTTACAAAAGGGAGCTAGCTAGGCACCCAGTTCAAGTTGGACTGCCAGGTTTTGAGCCCCAACCTTACCATATGTGACTATGGGCAAGTTCCTTAACTTCTCTGGGCCTCAGTTTGCCCATCCTTATAACAACAATAATAATAGTGACTATGGCATAAGGCAGGTGTAGAGATTAAATGAGACAATTCCTGTAAAATCTTATGGGCCAGAGGTATAGTTGAACCCATAAAGTGGAGTTTAAAATTGCATCTACTTTCGAAGGTTCTTAGGAAGATGAAATAATTTAATATACTGTACATGTAAAGCACTTAGAACAGAGCCTGACATATAATCAGTGTTCAGTAAATGTTAGCTATCCTTCTTATTATTAGTGACTTCCAATTCCACCTTCAACCCTCAGCTCCAGACTTCTGTTGCAGCTGCCTGGATGTTCCTTGTTCCATTGAATTTAACTGGCTCAAAACCGAAGCCACCCACGCTTCCAATCCCTCTCTAACCCCGTGTTCTATATTCAGCGGTGGTCCCTGACCATCCCACAGTCACCCAAAGCAGAACAGCATCCTTGTCCGACCCTCACTCTCCCCCTCAGCTCCTCCTGGTCTCCTCTGGGTCCTGGGCCCAGGAGCATGTTTCAATCATGTTGCCATCACTCTGCCTTCCTTTGGGTCGCTCAGGCTCACAGCCCACTGGAGCCATTGCAACAGCTTCCAAATACTTTGATACATTCTTGATGACTGCTGACTGATCAAAGTGGCATGTCAAGAATGATTCCAAAGTTGCCCTGTGCACCCATGCTGAGCATGGAAAGTGTGGTAGCAGGAGTTTTGTGGGAGATCAAGTACCCAGTTTTGAACCAGAAAGACTGAACAAATTGAAGAATAATGATTAGAAAGGGCAGTTCCTCCTCTGTTTCTTTCCCTAACTTTGTTAGCATTTATTTTCACTTTTATTTATTATTTATGTGTTCATCCTCTTTCCGTTATTTTTTATTAAAGGTGTGTTCTTTTGTACCCAGAATCCAATCACTTATACCTCTACTGCTCCCACCATATCAGTTCTAAGCACTTCCAAGGCACTGTCAGCCAGCGTCTAATACCGCCTTCTCTCTCCCCTGGCACTGTATTCTTGACATTGCAGCCAGAACGGTCATGTGGAACGTAAAATCATATGACTTCTATGTCAAACTCAAAACCATACAATTGCCTGAATCATCTCCCTCTTTTCATCCCTGAGCACGACAAATGGTGGCCTTGAACACTGATAATTTTATCTGCAAAAAGAAAATGGTTTGCGCAACCAACAAGGGCTATGCAGAAGAGGAGATAGGTGGGGTGTGATCGGCGTGAAGCCCACGAGAGGATACAGTGAGGGAGTCGCCCTGATCATGTAAACCTGCACTTCCCAGCCCCGGCTCGGGAGCGCTTGCGGGCCCCTAGCCGCACCTGCCCAAGACTTCATTTCCCAGGATGCTAATGGGCAGGGCCGGCCGGAAGACTGCGTGCCTTCCGCGGGGCATGATGGGGGAGTTGGAGATTTCCATCATGGCGGCTTCCATTTCGGGCTACACCTTCAGTGCTGTGTGTTTCCACAGCGCCAACAGCAACGCCGACCACGTAGGTGCCGGGCCCCCGCCGTGGCTGCCGGGGCCTCCAGCCTCAGTCTCGGGCCAGGCCGGGGTCACTCGCGGCTCGCCGCCCCCCGGCCCCTGCCCCCACCTCGCAGGTCCCCTAGCCGACCCGAGGAGCTGGTGACCCGGGCTACTCCCGCCCCTGGCGGTCTCCTGCTACTCGGGACGCCTTCGCTCCCGGGATGGGCCCCTTCGCCTGGCGCCTTCCGCCCCCCGACCGTCCTGGGACGGCAGTCCTCCCTAGTGTCAGGCTTGCAGACGTGTGAGGGGAGCCCGGGGTCGGGAGGAGCCGGGCCCCGCCCGCTCATCTCACAGCTCGTCGTGGGGCGCGACGAGGGGGAGCCCACGGCTGTCACTGCTCACACTTGTTAGACACGATCGTGTGCTTCCTTCGCCTCGATGGGAAATGGAGGCTGTAAACAGGAGAGTGTGAGGTGTAGGGCCCTGCTGGCCTTGAAGTTGTGTGCTGAGTTCCTTGGCGAGTGTTCTAAACCCACGGAACTAAGTCGCAGTGAAATAGGGAAGTGACAGTGCGCGAGTGACGGCGGTGCCTCGGCTTCGGAGCCCGCAGCTGGAGCAGGGCCGGTCGGCTTCAGTGTCTCTATTTGCCGGATTGTCGCAATGTCACTGGCCTCTCAGTGCAAATGAATTGTGCAAGGACATCATTTTTTTTTTAATCGTTAAGCACGTAATTCATTGGCCCACCAAATTGGGGGGTTATTTTAAATGATGTAAATAGTGAATTATTCAAACGCATTAAAGAAGCGTGGGGAGTTTTGTGGTGGTCGTTACAAAGCAAAAGGATACACTGCAGAAAAGGGAACTGGATTTGGTTTGATGTCAGCAATCTTAGCTTTCCTTAACAAAAACTTATTTCATAGAGAGGCGATTCCATTAGTAAATTGGATGGCATTAAATTAGTGTACCTGTCATCTCTTCGGTGCTGATGTTAGAGATTAATGGTGAGAATATACACAATATGGCTTTTTCCAGCGGCCGCTCCTCTCCCTGGTGACTAAGGCCTTTGATACTGCAGCCAGCTATTAAATAATGTAATCAAGTTCTATATATAGGTGGTTTGTGATATTCCTAGTGTCCGTGGAAGTATTAAATATGGTTTAAATAATGCTTCTTCATCACTAGTTTTTGGAGTGTCTGATATCACAGTTTATGTGTAAGGCAGGATTATTGTAAGAATAAGCAGCCACCTGTTGAAAAGTGGATAGTTTTTCTATAAAACTGCAGTGAGATAGCCATGTTACTTGGATTGTTACTAATTTAATTCAAGAACTATCTCTTTAATATCTACACTGTGCAGTATGCTTCTAGACTTCATAGAAATTTTCTCCAATGACTGTAGTTTTATCGTATATAATAACCATATCTGTTGATAAACCTTGGCTACAGTTACATATGTAGACTCCTTTAAAGTAATTTCAGTTTTATATATTTTAAAATTGAAGAATCAGAATTTGCTTTTGTAGTACATTATGGTTTCATCCAGGCAAGAAATTAGTTTAACAGAGCTGAAGTGAACAAACTTTTCCTATAAAGGGCCATGTAGTATTTTAGGCTATGAGAGCCATGTGCTCTCTGTAGCAGCTACTCAACTCTGCTGTTGTTGAGAGGGAGAAAGCCACCATAGGCAATAAATAAATTAGGGTGACTGTCTCAAATAAGCTTTATTTATGCACATTGAAGTTTGAATTTCATATAATTTCACATGAAATATTCCAATTTTAATATTTTCTAACCATTTAAAAGTGTAGAAATCATTCTTAGCTTGTGGGCTATACATTCACAGGCATCAGGCAGGATTTAGCCTACACACTAGAGTTTGCCCACTCTTGCTATAAAATACCAATGGCTCAAATAATCCCAGACCAGTAGATAAATAAACATTCATTTTGTTTGGCTTTAAATGTCTTGTTACTGTTGACTTTTTCAAACTGAGGACTGCGGTAGAGTTGCCAGATAAAATACAGGGCACCTTCAATTTCAGATAAATAAATTTTTATAAGTATGTTGCAGATATTACATAAAAACTATTTGCTGTTTGTCTGAAATTCAGATTTTACTGGGGTGTCTTGTGTTTTTATCTGCTAAATCTGGCAACTAGAGCACTGGGAATCTGTAGATAATGTTCGTAAGGTCTAAACTTCTGTAGAACTTTTACTGTATTTTCCGGCGTATAAGACGACCGGGCGTATAAGACGACCCCCTAATTTTACAGTTAAAAAATAGGTTTAGGCCTATATTCACTGTATAAGACTACAGCCTCGGAAGTGGGAGGTAGTCTTATACAGCGAATATAGGCTTAAACCTATGTTTTAACTGTAAAATTAGGGGGTTGTCTTATACGCCCGGTCATCTTATATGCCAGAAAATACGGTAATTTGTGTTTTCTTTCCACTTTGATTAAAAAAAATTTTTAACCTGTTACAAAGTTTGTCTTTTGTAGTGAGAATTCATAACTGAAAAAACTTTCATAAGATAAAACAAGCTTCTTCAGTCAATGTTTCTCCAACTAGTAGTCGTGGACACTCCCTTCAGGCCTGAGAGAATTTTCTTCTAAGGTGACTTCTGTATTACTCAAGTTTGAGAAATGCCCTGTACATGATGGTTTGGGATTTTAGGACACTCCACGCCCCTAATCCAATACGGAAGCTATGCTATAAAGCATCCCTCCTCAACTCCTCAGATTCCCTCTTCCATTTGGGAATGTTCTTAAACTATGGACCTTTCCTTGATTTGAAGGATCAACCTAGCATAGCAAGGTATATGGTACAGTGCTTTGTTTCAACAAATTTATTCAACCAATATTTATTAAGCACCTGTGTGTTAGGCACTGTGCTAGGTGTTGAGATACAGCAATGAACAAGCATAAAGCCCCTGTTCTCGTGGGCTTATATTTTAGTGGGGAATAGGTATTTATCTGTTCATATAAATATGCAATGCGGTAGATAGTGAGAAGACTAAGAAGAAAAAGACTGCAGGGTAAAGGGAACAGAGTGCCTGACAGATGCTGATTTTGTTACATGGGCCAGGGAGCGCCTGTCTGATAAGGTGCCATTTGAGTAGAGAACCCAGTGGAGGGAACGGGTTAGCTGTGTGAGTATCTGGGGACAGAGGTTCCAGGACAAGCTATCTGTGTACCCTCTACAATAGACATGTCCAGCCTGTGTCCTGGGACAGCTTTGAATGTGAACCAACACAAATTCTTAAAACATTTAATAGATTTTTGAGACCTTTTTTTTTAAAGCTCATCAGCTATTAGTGTACTTTATGTGTGACCTAAGACAGTCCTTCCAGTGTGGCCCAGGGAAGCCAAAAGATTGTGGACGCCCCTGCTCCACAGAGAAGTTATTTTGACATTTATAGTTGGGTCTATGTTCTCCAACTGCTTGTGCTGGACATGACAGCAAATACGCAAACAGTGGCTTATATGCTGAGTAATCCAGAATTAATTATGGGGTGGCATATGTTCTCCAAAGGTAAATAATCTAACCTCTGCATTTATTAAAGAAAAATTTTCATATGAGTGATAGCAATTTATTTATTGAGATCCTAATTTTCCACTGCAGCCTATGAAGGAGCAATTAGTTGGGCATTGTGTTAACTTCTTTATCCTTTTTCATTCATAATGTTTTTAAAACAATGAAATAAATTATATGCTGTCTCAAGAAAACAAGCTTGTAATATTTCTGCTTTCTGAGTTTTTTTTTTTTATTCTTTTTTATTTATTTATTTATTTTTATTGGGTTTTTTTTTTTTGACAGAGAGAGAGAGAGAGATACAGAGACAGAGACAGAGAGAGAACTGAACTGGGGGAGCTCCCAGTTCAGCATATGATTCCGCACGGGCCGGGGCCGGGATTCAATACTCGGTCCCCGGCGCTGCAAAGTGAGCACCTAACCCACTGAGCCATCCCGGCTTCCCCTTTCTGAGCTTTTTGACATTGGTTATTATGCTTAATAGCAGTTAGGTGATGAATTCACTCTACTCATTTTTACTTTAAAAAAACAGGGAAGACTTGAAAGGATTAAAACAATATTTCATCTGGTATGAAATCCTTTTTTTTGAATCCAGTTAATAGATACATCTCAGATTGCTTTGGGCTTACTTGTTGGTTTATAGAATAGTAGTTTACATGGCAAGCTTATTTGAATTATTGTTAAAATTATAAAATTGTAATGTCCTCAATTCCTCTGAATGCCAGTGAAAATCGTCTTTATTTTTAGTCTGCAACTATTTTCTTTCATTACTTTTAGGAAGGATTTTTGCTGGGAGAGGTAAGACAAGAGGAAATGTTTAGCATCAGTGACTCACAAATCAGCAACACAGAATTTCTGCAAGTAATTGGTAAGTTTATCACTGAACTTAGACATACTCTTTTTGTATATACACTGTTCTTTGGCTCTTAACTGATTTAAATCTAAATGATTAGAAGAATACATAGAAAACCACTAAAATCACAATGTAAAATTTTTGTGCTAATGATATGAAATGTTCTTAGAAATCTGTGTAAACATACATTGCATAGCTATAGGCTTAGGTATTCTATGAAGTTCTCTCTTACCCACTAACTGGTCTGACTTTTACTGAATTGCTCTGTGCTATTGTACTGGATAGTCTCTTCAAAACCACTGTGAACTTCAGGTTTGCAAACTAGGCTGTCCCCATTGCCAGCATCACCTCATACTATAATAAAGGCTGTGTTATGCTGGTTCTTCCTGGAGGCCTCTGGCAAAGATGCTCATGCTTATTTACATGAGACATTTGCTATTGTAAACCTGTATAGCCTTTGGAGGAGTAACTCAGTCAATTTAGGGGATCTCATTGGGGAAGATGAAGGAATATTTACAGATGCACTTACTCTCTTTGGATCAGTCTCCTTTTCATAAGTAGGGAGACAGTCCTTTCAGCCTCACCGTGAGCATATCCTCAAACAGTGTAGCCTGGTACTCAGAACAAAGTGAGGGACATTTTCTTCATTTATGCAGCCAACACTTACAGAAGTGCGAGGCGTACACTAGGCAATGAGAGGACTGTCCAGGTACATCCCGCCTCCCAGGAGTGGGGAGGGTAAGGCAGGTATATAAGGGTGTCCCAAAATTCACGCAAGAAGTAATTTTGATAGAAAACACAGGTTTATAATTAAAAGTTGTAAATTTTCATTGCTCAACAATGAAAATGCGTTGTTCTTTCATGTAGCGCTCCAGTTTTCATAACCCTGAACCGTCAGCTGTCATGCTGTCTTTTTTTTCGTTGGCAACACTTTACCGCACAAATGACACAAAATTCAAATCTTGTGTGAATTTTGGGACACCCTTTACGAACAGCAGACAGTGCAAGATGAGTGCTGAGAGAAAGGAACAAAGGACATCCCATGAGTTGGGGGGGAAAAAACTGCTAGAGTGTAAAATCAGTAAAGACGTGTCATGAAGGAGGTAAACTTGGGGCCAGCGGGTGGTACCCGCAGAGGAGCACGGCAAGGAGTGCGTAAAACACGCAGGCGACCTGGCCTGCCTCTGTGACTACCGTGCAGTTTGTGTGAAGCAGAGTGGTTTGAAACAGTGCGGGAAGGTCGGGCCATGTCAGGGCCAAGCCGTCCGTTTCCAGCCTGGTCTGGTAGCCTTCTTGTACATGAACTGGAGGTCCGGTGAGGACTGAGATGGGGTTCGAATTGGGAGAAAACAAGAGACTGAACTCTCTCCTTCATTCAGCTGTTCTCTCATTTAGGTTTTGCTTATCATTTTGCTTAACTCTTTAAAAATCCTAAAATAGAGAATTTGGTTTCGTTGGACATCTGTGCAATTAAAGACCAAGCATTAGGTAAAGTGCTATGAGTTGTATTCCATACCAGTAGTGTGAAAAAAAATTCTGGCATAGCTCAACCTTCAGAATAAGATGTTTTACATAAATTAAATTATTTGTTGGAAATGTCTGAATCCATGCACAGACTCCTTTACCTGACTCTATATACTAAGGGGGAGTTTATATAGAGTATCACATTTTGAACACAGTATCTGTGTCTTGTTTTGAATACATGTTAATTTTGAGAGCTGTGCTAACTCACTTGAAGCGGAGCCATCACCCTCAGTTCTAGGAAGGAGATGCCAGGAGAGTTTCCTAAGTTAATCAGGTGATGTAGTGGCAGTTACTGGAAAGAATGGAAGGAGAGGAACTGCTTAACTCACCCAGCAGAGATGGGAAGATAAGTGGTACCTCCTGGTGGGGGTTTGTAAAGTGTGTGCAGAGACACCATACAAATGAGAAGAGGAGTCGACGTGTGAATGAGCTCTGGAGGCGTGCGCAACTCTAGAATCCCAGGCAAGGCGACCTGCTTCCAGAGGTCACCTGTCAGCCGATGTACCCGCCAGCTTCATTCATTCCGAGCTGCCGCCCGATCATGTTTGAGACCACCGCCCTGTTTCTCCATGGAGTGCTTAGTTAGGTATTGCAAAAAAAAGTCTTATGTGATTACCAACCAGTGTCATCCCAGTAAATTTTAACAATTAAAAAACATTGGGGGAAACCCCTATATGAGAAAGCTTTGACTTCTTTAGGAAACACCACATGATATTGAGACCATATTGTTCGTGTGCTTCTAATCCAGCTTGTAAATCATGAAAGAAGTCTGCTGGGCGGATTGATGACAGGAGGTGTATTCAGAGTTCAGAATTTACTCTAGGGATTTTCTGAAACAAAATACTCTTTTCTAAGTAGAAGATGCGGTTTGTTTGTTTTTTCCCCCTGAACTCTAGGAAATGTTTTTGCTACTGGTATTCCATGTTCTAATTACTAAAAGTATCCAAAATAACTTATGAGGGTAAATTGTATCGTTTTTGGTCATAAAAGAAGGAAATGTTTATAGATGAGGTTTTCTTATTTGTAATACTATGTCAGCAAGCAAATGAACTGTTCTTTCCTAGGCAAGTATTGCATCTGTGTGTGTGTGTGTGTGTGTTGGCAGCATTTGCAGCAGTACAGATGCTAATTGTCCCGTGTCTTTTAGGGTTGTGGTTCCTTTTAATTGAGTTAAGAGCACAGCCTGTAACTCTAGGCTGTGACATTTTAAACAGCAGGTAATGAGTCGTTGTCCAGGAGAATGTTATTAATAGAATTGAATGGTTAATTAATCTCATGGTCTTATAACACAACCCAGACCCTAAGCCCCTGGATGAGCTTGAAGAAATTATTCCTTCTGGTTAATCACAGTGATCTTTTCAGCAGCTGTTAGGATCTGCCTTATAAGTAATGGTTTCCCTTGGCGCTGGCCGTCTGTGAAAGGGTTAATAGACTTCCAGAGTTTCCTCCCTTCCCCTTCAAAACACCTGGCCCAAGTTGTCCTGAGTTGCTAGTAGGTTCCTGATGGCAGCTAGCTAAGGCCCTCCCCTACCCAAGCTGTGCTCACAGCCTTCATCCACCTTGATTAACTGCTTCCAGTCAGGGGTTACTTTTTCCTCTTACGCTTTGTCTATATTGGTAAGATTGAATAAGGAACACAATAGCTGCATGTTTCTGAGTAAAAGCTTACAGATGTGTGCTCATCATACACGGAGAAATGGAAGCAGAACTTTTGTTCTCCATTTGACTTTGTTCTGAGAATGTGTCCCTGAGTTTGAATGTTAAGACACTCTGCTTTCACTAATGTATGCATAGTGCCTATTTGGGAGATGAAAACCATCTTTTTATTGTCTGACATTTTGGTAAAAAAGAAATCCTAGGCTATTTTATAATTTTCTGTATTTTACATAATTAAGATGTATTTTCTCTTTTTAATTACAGAAATCCATAACCATCAGCCTTGTTCAAAACTTTTTAGGTAAGCTACATTCTTCTTTGTATCTTTTAGTTCTTACTAAAAGATTAATTGATTAAAAACTAGTGAGTTTAGGCGAGGGCATCTAAATTCATTTATTTATTGAGTGCCTGATGTTTGTATGGCTCTATGTTAGGTTAGGAAAAGGGGAGGTATGTAACTATACCTCTTGAGCCTAAGTATAAGTTGACCTCAGTGATTTAGGATAGAAGTCTTACCCCCAGCCTCCTTAGCAAGGGCTTTTCAATTGTAGAGAAGGAAGTTAATCAGGAGCACATAGATTTTTAAAAAAGTAAAATAAAAAATGTTCAGTATGCAACTTTGAAATACAAGGAAAGAAAACAGAAAACTTTCTTTTTGGGTTTCAGTTAACATACACCAGTTGTATATTATGACTAACTAAAGGACAGAAAGAGAAAAAAATGGGAGGAGAGACATTCAGAAGGGAGAAAGCCAATGACCAAGCACAGAGCGCAGGTGGAGGGTGAAGGTGAGGGAGAAAATAGCCAGTGTTCCCACACACGGTACTTCTCCCCAAACCACCACTGAGACCTCTGCCTTCTTTCTTAGCTGCACACCCTTCCACCTAATGGCTGGTTGGATAACATTAACTGGTGTGTGTGTGTGTGTGTGTGTGTGTGTCTAAAGATGTGTTCTATCATTTTGAGAGAAGGTAACAGAGAGACAAAGAGAGAAGGGAGGAGGGCCCAGAGCAGTCTCCATAGTTGTACATCATTAGTTGTGACATTGTTTCATTCCACACAGGCAGATGTGGGGCCACACGGGGCAGGAACCGAATTGGGGACTTCCTGTATGGGAGGCAAGAACCTTCCCCACTATGCCATCCTGATGGTTACCAGTTGCACTACAGTTCAGCTATGGGTTTGCACTGGCTGGGG
>PVKE010037831.1:0-15707 GCA_004027555.1 Craseonycteris thonglongyai
TTGTTTTTTTCTTGTTGAGTTGTACAAGTTCTTTGTATATTTTTGATATTAGCCCCTTATCGAAGGCATTGTTTGAAAATATTTTCTCCCAGTTGGTTGGTTGCCTCTTTGCTTTGTTGATGGTTTCCTTTAGCCTTAATTTTTTAGTTTTCTTAAATTAAAATTAGTCACCAAGATGGTATCTCTCTGTAGTAAAAGGTCACTAACAGCTTATCCAAAAACAACAGTAGATCTAACTACTCAGTATCCAGTAGGAGCAAATCCTAATCCATTTTAGAAAATAAATGGGCTTCATAGATCAGAGTAATCAGATTATTTCTTCCTACTTTTCCTCTCAGGTGGAAAACTTACTTTTACTCTGTTTCTGTCCTTTATAATGGTAGTTTTTTCTCTAGCCACCTTCGGTTATACTCTATCAAATTCTTAGAATGGCGATACAACATGTTTGAACCATTCATTTACTTATTATTTTGATTTTATCTATTGCCCAAAGGATTTGAAATAATTTGCAATAAAGACTAAAATAATAGAGAGGCACTAAAAGGTAGCAAAAGAAAAAGGGCCAAGCAATGGATGGATTATAATTGTGTCATAAAAAATTAGGCTATGCAAAAAGTACTACAATTGTTTCTAAATTATAGTTCTGAGCTCCTTGGAAGCCAAAGTAAAAAATATAATCACTGAGGTAGTCTTTATTACCTATTAAATTACATATATTCACATGACTTTTTTTCCCATTATTTCTAAAATGAACTTGTCTGTCAGGGAGATATTCAATTAATATGGCATATTTAAACATCTTTGATTTTATTTGAGATATAGAAACATTTTTGTGTAAAAGGTTCTCAAATATATCCTCGATAAACGCCCAGAGGAAAATTTAAGTCATGGATATGTTAAGGTTTTCTCATAAGTTGCAACAAGAAGTCTATCATAGTACTATTGTTTGCTAGTGTTTGACTTGGTATGAGGAGAGCACTTAGACTTGAAGGAAATTTAGTCTAGATGAATACATTTTTATGTATAATTTTTATAAAATTCTGTTCAATTATCAGTTGTCTCAGGTGGATAATTAACAAACAATGAATGGCAAGTAATTTGAGACCTAAAGCATAGCTCTTCCACATTGTTGCTATAAGATTCATGTGCTTTTATTATCTGGTGTGCTCTTGGCAATGCCAAAGTTTTATTATAAAAACAAAGGAGCTTGATTAATATTCTTGCCTAGATGAAAGGTCATTTTATTTTTACCCTGGGTAGGTTTCAGGTTCATATGGAAATTGTCAAATGTTTTCTCAGGAAATAGCTTTGGGTAAGTAAAATATGTCTGATAACTAAATTAAATAACAAAATTGTTTAGTCTGGAAACTGTGGCACATCTGCCCATGGCAACTCTTGAATTTGGCAATTTAAGTTTTGGCTTTTTTTTTTTTAAGATTTATCTTATTGTTTTTGAGAGAAGGTGAGAGAGAGAGGGAATAAAAAAGAGAGAGAGAGAGAAAGAGAGAGAGAGAGAAGTGGTAGGGCTCATAGTAGTCTCCATATTTGTACATTATTAGTTGTGACATAGTTTCATTTCACACAGATGGATGTGGGGACATGCAAGGCAAGAACTGTACTTGGGGTCTCCCACATGGGAGGCAAGCACTATGGTTACCAAGGCATCTCCACTGTTACCAGTTTCACCACAGTTCAGCATATGGATTTGCACGGGACCAGGGCTGGAATTCGGTCCCCAGACCTCATGGTTGGAAGGCAAGCACCCAACCTGCTGAGCTATCCCAGCATCTCCAACTATTCTTTTTGATAGTAGTTGATAACATTAGTTGATAGCATTATTTGCTTTAGCGTCATTGTTAAAGAGAGTAAGACTATGCAATCATCAAAAAAAAAAAAAAAAAAAAACCTTCCTGTTTGCTATGGGACAAGAAAATGCATATAGTTCATCAAAGAGTTGTACCAATATATCTGGTATGAGTTCCAGGAAATGGGAAAAGTGTTATGTAGTTGCTAATAATAAGGCACAGGATCTTGCATTTCTTCCTCATTTAAGGGTATTGTTGAAGTTAGAGTAGGATCCAATTTGCATTATTCGTTTCAGTAAGGACAAAAGGGGACGTGGTACAAGCTATGAGAAGCAAAGATTCACAGTTTCAGCATGGTTGTTAAAACAAGAGGAAATTTGCATTACAGCTTTTCATATTATACCAATTTTTTTTCCTTTAGATTCAAAGCCTACTTAAGTAACTTGTGCTATGATTTCGCATTTGAGAACGAAAAATTTCTTTGCTTTATGTCCCGTTATTTTTCTTCTAGGAATTTGATTATCTTGTAAATCAACAAATAGGAAGAATTGAGGTTCTAAGAAGAATATGGTAATAAAAGACACTTCTTTGAATCTTAGGATTTGGAAAAAAAAATCCAACCCATGTAGACAGTGTGCCATAAACAGAAGAATATAAGCAATAGAGTCATCTGGACCAGACTTCCAAATAAATAGTAATAAAGCAACAACATTAAAATGTCTAGGTCCTAAAATAGACTGTAATAATATTGTAATAACTATGCATGGTGCTGGGGATATACTACATTTATAGAGGTGATCACTTAAGTTATATAAATGTCTAACCACTATGATGTACACCTGACACTAATATAATATTGAATTTTAATTGTAATTAAAAAATAAATAAAAAATTTTATTTAGACTTTTTGTCAAAATTGGTTACAAGAGAAAGAAGGTCATTATATAATAATAAAGGGGTCAATTAACCAAGAGGCTACAACAATTGTAAATATATGTGCATCCAACAGCATAGCACCTAAGCATATTAGGCAAAAACCTACACATCTGAAAAGGGAAATAGACAACAACACAATAATGGTAGAGGACTTTAATACCCTACTTTCTATAATGGATAAATCATCCAAACATAAATTCAATGAGAAAACAATGGACTTGAACTACCATTCCAACCTGAAATAGCAGAATACACATTCTTCTCAAGTGCACACAGAACATTCTTCAGGATGAATTATATATTAAGTCATAAAGTGAGCCTTAGCAAATGTAACATTAAAAGATTATCAAGTATATATATATATATATATATATATATATATATATATATATATATATATATATATATATATATTTTTTTTTTTTTAACATAATAGTTTGAAACCAGAAATCAATGCTAGGAAGGAAACTAGAAAATTCATGAATGTATAGAAATTAAACAACACAACTCTAAATAACCAATAGGTCAAAGAAGAAACCAAAAGATTTCTTATAAAAAAATATAATGAAGCAAATTAAAATGAAAGCACAGCATACCAAAATTCACAGGATGTAGCAAAAGCATTTCTAAGAGGGAAGTTTATAGCAATAAATGCATGTGTTAGGGAAAAAAGAAATATCTCAAATAAACAACCTAATGCTATATTAGAAGAAACTAGAAAAAAAAAAAAAGAACAATCTAGCCCAAAATGAGTTCAATAAAACTAAAAACTTAAAAAACAATAAACTAAATTGACAAACTATTACCTAGACTCCGCAGCCAATGTCATACTCAACAGTGAAAAGCTGAAAGCTTTCTTTCTAAGATTAGGAATAAGACTAGGGTACCCATTCTCACTACTCCTATTCATCATAATACCGGAAGTCCTAGCCAGAGCAATGAGTCAAGAAAAAGAAGTAAAAAGCAGCCAACTCAGAAAGAAGAAAAATAGTCTCTGCAGATGACATAGTCTTATGTAGATAGAAAAAGATCTAAAGACTCCACCAAGAAATTGTTAGAACTAATAAACAAATTTAGTAGTTACAGGATATGAAATCAACATACAAAAATCAGCTGCATTTCTATATATATACCAACAATGAACTATCTGAAAATTTTTTTTAATCTCATTTGTCAATAATAGTAATAGAATTCTTAGAAATAAATTTAACCAAGGTGGTAAAAGTTCTATATGCTGAAAACTATAAGACATTGGTTAAAGAAAGTGAAGAAGACGTAAGTAAAAGGAAAGCTATCCTGTGTTCATGGTTCAGAAGAATTAATATTGTTAAAATATCCATACTACCCAAAGCCATTTATAGATTCAATGCAATCCCTATCAAAATTCCAGTGGCATCTTTCACAGAAATAGAAAAAACAATCCTAAAATTTGCAAAGAACCACAAAAGACTATCAATAAGCAAAGCAATCTTTAGAAAAAAGAACAAAGCTGGAGGCACCACAATTCCTGATTTCAAACATTACTACAAAGCTACGGTAATTAAAGAAGTATGATACTGGCATAAAAACAGGCCAAGGGCACAGAACCAAAAGCCCAGAAATAAACCCATGCATTTACTACTAGTATTTGACAAGGGAGTCAGGAAGATTCAATGGGGGAAAGGATAGCTTCTTCAATAAATTGTACTGGAAATACTGGATAACTACATGCAGAAGAAAGAAATTAGACCCCTATTTATACCACTCACAAAAATTAACCAGAAATGGATTAAAGAGTTATATGTAAGACCTAAAAATGTAAAACTTCTAGAGGAAAATATAGTGAAAAAGCTTCCTGACCTTGGTGTTGACATTGGTCTTGCCAATGATATTTTGGATATGACACCAAAAGCACAAGCAACACAAGCAAAGAAAAAGTCAGCGGGACACATCAAACTATTAATAAAACGCTTCTGCACAACCAAAGGAATCATCAGCAAAATAAGCAGGTGATCTGTGTGCCAAGTGAAATAAGTCAAGCAGAAAAAATTAAGAATAATATGTTTTTACTCATATGTGGGGTATAAAACTGTAAGCAGCAAAGAAACAAGGCAAACAATAACTGATAAACACAGACAACAGTTGAGTGGTTATCAGAGGGTAAGGGGAGGGGGAGGTAGAAGAAGGTAAATGGGGGTCAAAAATATGGTGACAGGAAAACTGACTCTGGGTAGTGAACACACATGCAGTATATAGAGGATATATTATAGAATTGTACATTTGAAGCCTATAATTTTACTAACCAATGTCATCCCAATGAATTTAATTAAAAAAATCAACAGGGGAAGCTGGGATGGCTCAGCAGGTTAAGCATTCACTTTGCAGCCCCAGAGACCAAGGATCAAATCCCGCCCCTGGCCTGTGCAAACCCATATGCTGAACTGGGGTGTGTTTCCCATAAGGGAGGCCCCCAGTTCAGTTCTCATGCCCTGGTTCTTCCCCTGGCTTGAGGGGGCGCACCTCCCATGCGGGAGGCCCCTAGCCCATTACCTGCCTGCCCTGCCTGGCCCCCGCCCACCTGTGTGAAACAAAACCGTGTTGAAAACTGATGATGTACAACTATGGAGACTGCTCTGAGCCCTACCCCCTCTCTCTGTCTCTCTCTGTCTCTGTCATAAACAATAAAATAAATCTTTAAAAAAAGAACTCAAAACTTTAAAAATAATCAACAATGTCATTAAAAAAAATTAGGGATGTAAACAGAATAGAAATGGTCCTTATATATTTAGGACTTAACTATATAAGGTTCACAATTAAGAGAATAGTTCATAGTACTGTATTTTCCAGCATATAAGACGACCGGGCGTATAAGACGACCCCCTAATTTTACAGTTAAAACATAGGTTTAGGCCTATATTCGCTGGTAGTCTTATACAGCAAATATAGGCCTAAACCTATGTTTTAACTGTAAAATTAGGGGGTCGTCTTATACGCCCGGTCATCTTATACGCCGGAAAATACGGTAAGAGAAATACAAATTAATATCACACAGATATACTATATCCTACTCAATTGACAAAAAAAAAAAAAAGCAAGAATTTAACAACATGCTTATTTGGCGAGGCTAAAGGGAAGTAGGCACATATGTGTTACTAAAAAGAATGCAAATGTTATAAGCCCCATGGAGGGCAATTTGCCACTATTTAGCAAAATTACATATGTATTTATGGTCACCCCTCTTCTAGAAATCTATTTCAAAGAAAAGTGGTAAAACATGAAAAGATATATGTATATGGCTATTTATTGCAAGATTTAAAATGGCAAAAGTTCAGACACAACCTAAGGGTGGGTGGGGGGAATATATATATATATATATATATATATATATATATATATAGTCACAGGCAACCTGTGAAAGGGGATAAGATATTTGCAAATCATCTATTTCATAAGGGGTTAACATCCAAAATATATAAGGAATTCATTCAACTCAATAGCAAAAAACAGACAATTTTATTAAAAAGTAGACAAAGAACTCAATTAGACATTTTTTTATTGTTATATTTATTGGGGTGGCTTTGGTTGCTAACTCAATTAGACATTTTTCAATCAAGACAGCTAATTGGGAGAAGCCAGGATGGCTCAAGGAATTAAGAGCTTGCCTTGTAGCTCTGGGGTCTGAGAATTGAATCCTGGCCCCAGCTCATGCAGACCCATATGAACTGGCGTGTGGCCCCCAGTTCAGTTCTCACTGGGGTGAGCCTCCCATGTGGGAGGCCCCCAGTTCGGCCCCCAGCTCATGGAGGCTTGCCTCCCATGCAGGAAGCCCCTGGCCCTGTTCCCGCCCTGCTTGGACCCCTGCTCACCTGTGTGGAATGAAATTATATCAAAAACTGATGATGTACAACTATGGAGACTGCTCTGGGCCCTCCCCCTTCTCTCTGTCTCTCTCTGTCTCTGTTTCTCTCTCTGTCAAAAACAATAAAAATAATCTTTAAAAAAGAAGGCATCTAAATGGCCAAAAGGTCCATGAAAAGATGTTCAACATCACTAATCATTAGGAAAATTCAAACTGAAACACAAATGAGATATCACCTCACACCTGTTAGAATGGCTATTATGAAAAATACAAGAGAAAAGTGATGTCTCCAAACTCATGGTAAGGCTGTAGAGAACAGGGAAACCTTGTGCACTATTTGTGGGAATGTAAACTGATACAGCCACTATGAAAAACAGTATGGAGGTTCCTCAAAAAGGTAAAAATAAAGCTACCATATGATTCAGCAATGCCACTTCTAGGTATATGTCAGGAGGGAATAAAATCACTATCTTGAAGAGAGATCCACACCCGCATGACCATTGCAGCATTATTCATAGTAACCAAGACGTGGAAACAACATAAGTGTCCCTCACTGGATGAAATGCTACAGAAACTGTGGTCTATGTACACAATGGGATAGTATTCAGCCACAGAAAAGAAGGAAATCCTGCCTATTGCAACAACATGGGTGAAGGTTGAGGGCATTGTGCTAATTATAACAAGTCAGAGAAAGACAAATACTGAATGTTCCCACTTATATGTAGAAGCTAAAAAAGCTGAACTCAAAAAAATATAGAGAGAGTGGAATGGTGATTACTGGGGTTTGCAGGTAGGGGTGGGGGACAGGAGAAATGGGAACATGTTGGTCAAAGGGTACAAACTTCCAGATATAAGATGAGAAAATTCTGGGGATCTAATGGACAGTGTGGTGACTATAATTAAAGTACTATATTATATATAAAAATAGTTGAGTAGATCTTAAATGTTCTGCCTACAAAAATGCTAATTCTGTGAGGGGGCAGAGGTGTTAATTATTGTGGTAATTGTTTCATAATACATATGTATATACAATGTACTAAATCATGACATTGTATACCTTAAACTTAGGTATGTTATATTTCAATAATATATCAATAAAACTGGGAAAAAGTCTATGTCTTGACTTGAGAACTGATTGTATACATATGTTATATGTGTATCTATTTAAATGATCAACATTCCATAAGGTTTTTCCCAGAACGTGAATTCCATACAATTTCCATAGTAGCTCTATGTTCAGCCAAAAGAAAAAGAGTTTTCCTTAGTTGGGTACGTTTGAAGATCTGCACACAATGCCTTGTTTCCTGCTGAGTCACAGTGTACATTAGCATAGGCAGAGGAACATACGGTACTTTGTTCAACACAGAGTTTTCAAAACTTATTTCACCAGGGCATTCATTTTTACACAACACATTAATTTCCCACTAAATACACGTTGCTAAACACAAGCAGTAAATGAATTGCCTTTTCCTGTATCCCCGAAATTTTAAGAAATGTTGGCCATGTTCTATTATATAATAGTTCTATGCTTATGTTACAAATGCAGAGTTCACTGGGCATGAGACTTTATCTTCATGGGTTTGCTATACTTGACTCCAGGCAAACTTCTGACAAAGTAAGATAAGCGCCTGTCCTTTGGGTTTCTTTCTTATTAGCACAATTGGTCCCAGAAGAGACTTGGCTCTTTCTTACTGTATACAGGTTCCATTCCTTCTGCAGAAAACTAATCTGCTTGTGGAGAGCCCGCTATTGTAGACAGCTTCCATCCCAAAGGTGCCTGGAGCCAAAACTATAAACATTTGTGCTAAAAACTGTGTAACTTTTTTGTTTAATATGGATAAAAAGTTTTAATATGTGTGACATTTTCCTGTAAGTGATCATCTTTGAGATTATTATGATTATTTGCCTACTTGTTCAAAGTGTATGTTTAGGAGGATGCTGGGATATCTCAGTAGTTGAGTGCTTGCCTTGCAATTGTGAGGCCTGGGATTGGATTCCCAGCCCCAGCCCATGCAAAACCCCATATGCTGAATTGCAGCGCAACTGGTAACCATTGGGATGGCTTGGTAGCAAAGGCTCTCGCCTCCCATGGGAAGACCTGCAGTTCTGTTTCCTCCCCATGTGGCCCCACATCCAGCTGTGTGGAACGAAACCATGTCACAACTAATGTTGTACAACTATGGAGACTGCTCTCTCTCTTACCTTCTCTAAACAATAAAATTAATCCTTTTTTTTTTAAGATTTATTTTTATTGTTTTTGACAGAAAGAGAGATACAGAGACAGAGACAGAGAGAAGGGGAAGGGCCCAGAACAGTCTCCATAGTTGTACATCATTGGTTTTTCCACATAGTTTTATTCCACAGGTGGGCACGGGGCTGCACAAGGCAGGAACTGGGCCGGGGTCTCGCTCCAGTGAGAACTGAACTGGGGGCACTCCCCAGTTCAGCATATGGGTCCACACGGGGCCGGGACCGGGATTTGATCCTCGGTCCCCAGAGCTGCGAAGTGAGCACTTAACCCTCTGAACCATCCGGGCTTCCCCCAAATAAATCTTTTTTGAAAAGTGGCTGTTAATAGAGAAAAAGCAAGATGGAAACAAGAATTATTACCATTTGTTTGTCACTAATTATATACCATCTTCTATGCTGGATCTTTTGAATAGGTTGTTCATTTATTATTTAAAACCATCATATAGCATAGGTCTTATTAGTCTCCTTTTCAGATTTGAAAACTATGGCTCAGGGACATTAAGAAACACTCTGTACAAGTGGGAGCATTCAAATTTGAATCCAGTTCTCTTAGATTCCCAAAATCCCCTGTTTTCTACTATTTCATGAATATAGAATATAGGAATAGGAGAGGGGGTTAAAAACAGGTTGGTCACTTACCCTGTGTTTGGCCTTAGCTGAGTGCTATTCAATAGAAGTGTAATGCTGGCTACATATGTAATTTAAAATTTTCTAGTAGTAACATTTTTAAAAGTTAAAAGAAGTTAATTTAAATCATTATATTTCATTTATTTTATTTACTCTAATATATTCAAAATATTATTTCAACAAGTAATCAATATTTTTAAAATTATTGAGATAGCTTACATTTTTCTTTTTGTACTAAGTTATCAAAATCCAGTGTGGATTTTACCTACACAGCATATTTCATCTTGGACTGGCTGCATTTCAAGTGCTCAGTAGCCATCTGTGATTAGAGGCTGCCACTTTGGACAGTGTAGCCTTAGCTTACAAATTGTCCTTTTTTGTGAAATAGAAATGAGATGAACCTGCCTCTCAAGGTTGTCTTAAGCATTACATGAGACAATTTTAACATGTCCTTAAAAAAAATGAGTGTGGTGGACTGAATACTGAACAGCCCCCAAAAGATGTCCACTTCCTAACCCCTGGGACCTGGGACTATGTCACCTTAAATGGCAAAGGGACCTTTGAAGATGTGATTAAGTTAAGGATGTCGAGAAAGGGGGGTTGTCTTGTGTTGTCTGGGTGGGCCTGGTGTAATGATGAGTGTCCTTTGTCAGAGCTCTGGAGGCAGGACGTCAGAGTGAAGCGGGAAGAGATGAGATGGCAGAAGCGAGGTTGGAGTATTGCGAGGAGAGGGTCCTGCGCGAAGCAGAGCAGGCAACCTCTAGAAGCTGCAAAAAGACCAGGCCATGCTCTTCCCTTAGAGCCTCCTGGAGCAGCCACCCCTGCCGACACCTTGGCGTTAGCCCACGGAGACTAATTCTGGCCCTCCGCCCACCAGAATGGTAAGATAACACACGGGTAATGTTCTAAACCACCAAGTCTGTGGATATTCGTTACAGTCGCAAGACAAAACGAATGCAGTGGGTCATGTAACTGCAGTGCGTCGCTGTCATCAAGTGTTGATATACAGGACCAGTTTTAGGGTTGGCAGTATTTGAAGCTTAACTGTGTGGTGGTGGTGCAGGCTTGGATGTGGGTAATGACTATTACCTGAGGGAGGGGTAATTCCCCAATGCCATCCTACACCTACAAGCATTCAGAAATAGAGGCAACAGTCACTTGGGGAAAATACGTTAGACCCTATCCCCTTTCTTCTGAGCATAAAAGACATATGTGATATTAGTCTTCCAGCCTAAGGCCCAACTACAGAACAGCACACATGGGTCCCCGAAAGAAGACAGAGACATGCAGAGAGGGGGAGATCTGGGCTGGTGGGCTAGACTTAGCATGAGCAGTTTGGCTGTCCATGAGAAGGACTGGTTTAGAGCAGAGCACATGGGCGAAGACTTCTCCTCACCCAGCCTTCCCAGCACTCTGACACCACCCTGGTGGAAATGGCTGTAACCTCAAAGAGCTGTCCCGCTCTGGGACACAGGCAGTCATGTGGCTGGTTGCCTCTCTGGCATTGAACTTGGTGTGATGTCAAGGGCAGAGATGGAGAATCCAGATCAGTGGGAGACCCAGCAGCTCCCATTGAATGGCTGGCTGGCCTCAAGGGCAGAGGTCTTCTCCTGCCTGCCAGCCACTGGCAGGCACTGAGTGGGGCCTCCCTAGAGAAACTAGGGGATTCTTAATGAGATCTGGGGTCTTAAAGAAAATGTGAGCTTCATACGCTTGTGGGTTTGGGACATTTGGGTTAGCTCAGGGAGCTTAGCAGCCCTAGATTTGCACCAAGAAGCAAGAAATGGTGATGTGTAAGTGATGTGCTGGGATTTGCGTGCTTAAAAGGTAAAAATTGTAGTGTCCATTCTCAGTGATTCTTGAAATGACAAACTCTCCTGGAAGCACTTTTCTTTTCTTATCCAGGAGGATTCACTTGAGCAGACTACCCTGTGGTGTGAGGAAGGTCTGCAAGGTTGTGCACAGACAATACGAGGGTTGTCCAGAAAAAAACCCAACCATTGTCAATATAATGAGAATGATTACATGGCTGGAGACTTTTCAGACCGCCCTTTTACTTCCTAGTATAGGGATTTGTCTCTAAGAAAGGCAGAGAAGTTGACAGAGAAGCAAGACAGCCCTAAAAGGTAAACACAAGGCAGGGGTGTGGGAAGGACCTTACGGATTGTAGATGTGTGCTGGTGACTGGCTCTCTGGGGAGGCTGCCACCACCAACCAGTGCTAACTCAGTGCATCGGGGTGAACATCAAGAGTGAAATTCTGGGCCTCCTGCCAAGAGGCTCATGGAAAAGTTTTGCTGTAGGACCAATGATAAACGAAGAAAACAAAATAACTGTGAATGCATTTGCACCCAGAGTTTGTGGAGCAAACAGCTACACCACTGAAATAAACAATTCTCTATATCTTGAACTATTCAGAATTCAGCGAGACAATCAATGTCACGATTTCACTCCAGCTCTGACATTACATGACCCAGTTGTCTAAAACCTCAAGTAGGTTAGTCTTAGAAGAGGTTGGGAAATAGTCGCACACGCGTTTGCTACCATCTTTGGCAAGTAGGACTCCAGATAAGCATTACTGGCTTTCTCAGACATTTGCCAAATTCCTACGTGAATAACCAGTACCCGAATCCCTAGTTGCTGGGAAGTAAAGGTTTAATTGGTTCACATTGATAAGGTGGTACACTCTGGCTGACTTTGTTTTGGAGCAAGATTAGATACACTTATAGGAGCTGTGAGAGTGTAAACATGTGTAAAGATGGCACTGAAAGCCGGTTAGACACAGCTCTGGGCTTCACAGAGGTGTGAGGGGGAAGAATTTGCCTGGGTGCACAACTGGAGACCATTTTAACACCCTGTGTCTCTGTGGATGAAACGCAGTCATCCTGTTCAGTCTCAAGCCTCTCTATGTTCTTGTTTAATATTCAGTTTTATTCGGAGAAAAAAAATGATAGACGGTAATTTTAAGAGGGAGCCATCACTAGAAGAGGTCGGGAAGGAACTATTAACTGCTCCAGGCTGCTGGAACTCTTATTAAGGAGACAGAGTATATGCAGATGAAGACAAAGGCATGCTTCAAGATGGAGGGCACCCTTATGGCAGTTTGGAAAAGAAACTCGAAAACTCTTCTCTGATAGGAAAGTTACCATCCTGGGGTTTCCATTGTACTGACCTGCAGGCGTGGCGGGGTCCTAAATCTCTCTTTGCAGCGGCACTGAGTTCAGTCTAGGACTCCTTGTATCACTACGGAAACTCTGAATGCACTCATTTGCATGAAATGAAGCATAAGAAGCAGAAGTTAACAGGAAGAAGAAGGAGAGGGAAGGAAGGGATTTGGTAGTAGAGAAAGCCTACAGGAGCATGCATTTTCTACCCATTGGACTTCCTCTGAAATGTCGCCCAGCTGTTCTCTGATTCTCAGGTAGCAATACAAGGCAGTCTTGGGTCTCAGAAGTCAAGCTCTGCTGCCTGACCCCTGTCACCTGGCCAGGTGAGTGCTTTGTGCCTGCAGGAAGTGACTTGGCTGGCGGCAGAGACAGCAGGAGTCCGGAGCTTTGGCAAGCTGCCTGCACTCTGAAGTTCCCTGGTGTCCCTAGATTCACAGGAAAATGATTGGGCTCACCCTGAGGCCTGGTGGCAGAGGAAAGGGCAGGACACTGGAGCATATCTCTTCAAGGCCACTCATCACCCAGGTGGTCAAGTCACAGGTGTTAGGAATGAAGCCAAAGGTGTCTCTTTAGCAATGAAACGGTCAAAAAAGACTTAAGGCATGAACAGTAGGTTATATCAAGACTATGGGCATGTTTGTCCTGGTGCTAATAACAAGTGTGGGCTATGGAAATAATTCTGGGTTCAGTTGTGACATGGTGCAATGAACCCCAGGTTTTTTGGATTTTGCTTCCTTACATTCTAATTTCATCTCAGTAAGAACTGGATGCTGTGTTTGGTTAGCTGAGGGGCTGAGACCCATCCATTTCACTATTCCTAGATTATGGCAGAATCTTTTATAGGCTCCACTGACTGATGGGCTATTCTTGTCCTCTTCCATCATCGCAGCGTGTCCACGATGTGCTGCCATAATTAACTAAGTTTATGTTAATAGCAAACTTCAGTGATGTATATCAGCCCTCAAACTCACCACCATCTTCTGAGGAAAAGGAGACTAATTTTTTTTTTTCTTACTTAGCCCAATCGCCTGGGGAAATCAGAAGCTAAGGAAATTTTCAACGATGAAATTAAAAACTATTCCCTTGGTGGATTAAGTCAAATAATAGAGAGCAATAGTGGTTGTAACTTAGCTGTAAGGGACTTTTTAATGTCATTTCAGACTTAACAGTACTGGCAGACAACAGGCCTTCAATAAATGTTGAAAGAAAAAAGTGGGGTTGGGGAGAGAGATTGAGAGAATGAAGAATGGGTGGAGAGGGGGTGGTAGAAAGGGAACATGGAAAAGAAAGATTGATGACTCAAGTTTAGCTCTAATTTTTGAGGAAGCCAATGAAAGATATTTATAGTAGACTCTCCATTAATCAGCACCCATGACGGATAACTGTCGTGTGATCTCTTCAATTTTTTTTGCTGGTCGCTTCAGTTCTGGTTAATTAAGAGTTTACTGCATATAAATAAGTGTGTTGGAAAAGTGTTTTCTCCCAAAAGTTTTGACGTGTTAATAGTTACACTGACATGTATCTAACAATCCAGGCGATCCCGTAAACATTCCATTACAGTGTGAAGAGTCCCCCAATATTGTTTGCAGTCATGATATAGAGTCTCATGTGAAATTGGAATGAGTAAGATGAATTCTGAGTGAGATATAAATTAAACAGCCTACTAGGAATAGTGTTTTCTTGGAACTTTTGGATTAAAATGAGAAAACAGTGCTATCCCATATTCTGAACCTTTAGAAAATATTATACATAATATATAAATATTTATATTTATATTTATATATTATATATAATATTATACATATATGTATATGTGTGTGTATACACACACACACACACACACACACACACACACACACACATATATATATATGTCATTTTTAATTAACATATTCATTTAAGGCCCTTTCTGGTGATTGTATTAAAACTATCAATACCTGAGAAACCTGTCTTTACAATTTGGGCACTGAACATTAGCATAATGTTGACAGGTGATTTGTCCTGGTCCATAGTACTTTAGTTTGGGGCTTGGGGTTAGAATTATATGCTCCTTCATCACTCTGCCAGAAATTCTAAGTGCAGGATGTGACCTTAATTCATTGATATCAATCAAAACCCAATTAAATACCAAATGATTAATGATGACAATCTCAAGTTCCTCTTTTGAGCTCACTCGAGGCAGAGAAGACTGAAAATACATATAAAAATAAAAATTGGACCAAAGGAAGGAGAAGGTGGAAAGAAGGAAATGATGAGAAAAGCCTTGAAAGGCAATCAAAAGTAAAAGAAATCCCAAGAAAAGTCATTGATTACATGGGCCAGAGCACCTGACCCAGGAGATGGCTGGCATGACATGAAGGGCAACATATACCATCACGCCCCGAAAGGCAATGCTCTTGCATCTAAAGCATGAAGTCTTATGTCCAGAGCCATTGTGTCTACTCCCTCAGGTGCTCTTTTGCAAGCATTTCTTCCACATAATACAGACTTCTACCCTCCAGAGGGTAGGGACCCTACTATTCAAATTGGGCAGGGAGTGAATACCTCTTCGTTCAGCCCAACCTGTCCACACACCAAGGTACCAGCAGAGTCTCCAGTTTCCTTTCCCAGCTCTACCTTTCTCCAGGCAGTTCTGGGGTATACGAGGGCTGTCCCGAAGAATCCAGGCATGTAACCCTTTTCATTATTTTGACAATGGCTGGATTTTTTTCTGGAGAGCCCTCATATGTACTCAGACATATTCTCCTTCTTTTATTCTGTATTAGCCACTTTCTTTCTCTCTCTTCATCAATGCTCCAGGGTTTATAGTCTATTCATTGTGGATTATAATTTGAGTATAAAGAAACAAATCAAAATTTTTGTTGTTTTTGTTGCAAGTGACAGATATCTAACTCGGACAGATTTTAGCACAAAAAGGAACATGTAGGTTTTCGTGATAAAAAAGTCCAGAGCTTCAGGTGTGGCTGGGTCCACAGGCCTGAACCATGTCACATCACTAGAACTCAGGTTTCTTCTTCTTCTTCTTCTTCTTTTAAAGATTTATTTTTATTGTTTTTGACAGAGAGAGATACAGAGACAGAGACAG
>PVKE010037832.1:0-15722 GCA_004027555.1 Craseonycteris thonglongyai
CTCCTCTCATTGTGGTCCTTCCCACCTTACCAAGTGAAAGTGATATCTAGACCTGCTACAGAACCCTCTACAACAGTGGTCTTCAACCACTGGTTCGCAGACCAGGTCTGTTCCACCAGAAAGTTCCTGCCAGTTTATGAAATTGTTTAAATCACATTGAAGTAAATTTCTTCCTCTCTTATAAATACATCCTGAGAATATGAAAATATTTCATGGACAGGCAGGAAATTTCTGGTGGACCACACCTGGTCCGTGGACAGGCAGTTGAAAACCACTGATCTATGACCTCCATAGCTTTCTGGCCAACTGGAAAAAATGCAAAACACCCGAGGGCTCTATTCTACTTGGTGCCTGTCATTTCTGAAGGTAGATTTTTACACACTCCAAAACCAAATTATTTTGAATAAGGGAGGTAAACTGGAGTTCAATTTTGTTATTTTGAAGAACTTCTACCTTACCCGAGCTAAAAGTGTAAAGCCTGCATCAGTCAAATGGGAACATCGGGCAGCCTCCAAAATTCTGGTGTAAGAAATGCAGGGAGAAAAAAAGGAACAACTGGTTAACAATAGAAACACACTTATTGGTGCATACTTGTGAGTTTATTGTGTTCCTTGATATACTCTTGCTTCTGGTAACAGCCCTAAGGGCTGTAAACACAAACACTGTCCCCACTGAACAGATGAGGAGAATGAAGCTTAGGGAGGAATGTGACTTGTCCTAAGCCCCAAAGTCCATCTCAAACTTAGACCGTAAATCCAGGAACCTTCCCACAATACCAGCACACTGCTGCTGTTGTTTTGAAATACTTTTCCAGTTTTTGCTGACTTTTAAACACAATTAAAATGAACTTGTGCTCTACAAAACTATATTGATACACACTACATCTACTGAAATTCTCAGTTACCCTAAAGGAAATTTATTTTTTTTAATTTTTATTTATTTATTTATTTATTTAATATATTTTTTGAACTGAGCTGGAAGCACACCCCAGTTCAGCATGTGGGTCCGCATGGGCCGGAGCTGGGATTCGATCCTCGGTCCTCGGGGCTTCAAAGCGAGCGCTTAACCCATTGAGCCATCCTGGCTTTCCAAAATTTTTTAAATTTACAATCAATGAAAGTAAATTCTCCATGCCCATGCTTAATGGAGATCTATACATAAATAAGATTTGACCTTCTTTCTGACCAGTTTTAATCACACAGATTCCTTCTACTATGCAGAAATATCAAAATTATCTAGAATCTTCCTTAATACAACGGTAAGAAAAATCGTTAACAGATAGGCTGACCAGATTCCCATTTTAAACAGGACAGAAAACAACAGTGCTGTGCCATTTCAAACCACACATATCATCAGCCTGCTGATGCCTTAAATTTAGCCCAGTGAGACGAGGCTGACCACATGTACTGCTTGAAATGGGACAGTACCGTTGTTTTCTGTCCTGTTTAAAACAAGATGTCTGGTCAGCCTACCAACAAACAAAATGAGACAACCCCTAAAAGGCAGATAATTGGTGTAAGCATGAGAAATGGGTCAGTTTCACCGGTAAATAAAGAAAAATAAAGCAAGTTATCTTCTTTCTGCCTATAGTACAGGGGTTAAGACTGCCGGTTCCGAAGTCAAATGCCGGTTCCGAAGTCAAACTCGACAAGTTAAAATTCTAGTTTTACTTCTTACTCATCATGTGACCCAGGACAAATTATGTGATATTTTCTCTGCAAAACAAGTGAGAAATAGCACCTACCTCCTAGAGATATGGTGAGGATTAAATGAGATAATGTTTATAAAAGTGCTTGACACAGAACTTGGAGTTCAATTGATGTTAACCATGATTAGTATTCTGTTGCCATTATTAAAGTTTTAATATTTACAGTATTGTGTGGGGAATCCCAAAATAAATCATTATTTGTTACAACAAAACTTTTATTTCTGCCAGAAGATAATTTCTCTTTTATCTCCCACCACCAGGGGCTCTAACTAATGCGACTGAGATTCCTTCCCCTGATTGTGTCCATTTAGCAGCTGGTGTAGATGAGAAACTGGTGACATCTGGATGCGAGGCCATCATCCTGCTCACTAACAGATCACTGATGTCAAAGTACTATTAACAAGTACTATAACAAGATGAGGCATTCAGGTGGGCAAATGGGTACAGTCCACCAAGAAACTGCGGTTCTTGGGGAAGCCGGGATGGCTCAGTGGGTTAAGTGCTCACTTTGCAGTGCCGGGGGCCGGGGATCGAATCCCGGCCCCGACCTGTGCAGAACCATGTGCTGAACTGGGAGCTCCCCCAGTTCAGTTCTCTGTCTCTGTCAAAAAAAAAAAAAAAAAAAAATGTATTAAAAAAAAAAGAAAGAAAGAAACTGCGGTTCAAAACTTACAGTTGCCAGATGGGAGTCGGGGTGGGGGGCTGGGTAAAAATGATGAAGGGACTAAAACTACAAATAGGTAGGTACAACACAGAGGATGTAAAGTACAGCCTAGAGAATACAGTCAAGAATATTGTAATAACTATGTATAGTGCCAGGTAGGGACTAGAGCAACAGGGGTAGGGGATCACTGTGTTACGTTATATAAATGTCTAACCTCTATGCTGTACACCTGAAACTAATATGAAAAACTGAATGTCAACTATAATTTAAAAAAATTTTTAAATAAATAAAAAGAAGAAATTATGGTTCAGATTCCCTGGTGGTAGACAGTTTAGTGCCCTCCCATACACGGCTCCAATCCATCAGACAAAACTGCTGCCTCCCACCAGCACCATTCCAGAAGCTCACAGCCTTTCCTCTCCTACAGGAAGCCCTCCCCATCAGCCCTGCCCAGCCCTGAGCTGCAAAGCAAAAGGCATGGCACACTCACTGAAGTCTGGGGCAGTTCAAAGCCAGGGCTGTGAGAGAGGCGTCCGTGAGGTTGCTGCAGCCAGAAAGGCAGAGGGCCTGCAGCCTGTGGCAGCCCCTGCAAATCTGCACCACACCTTCATCCGTAATGCGCTGAGGAAAACCAAACAGGAAGGGAAATCAGAAGTCACCAGCAGTACGGAAACAGGAGCAGCAGAAACATGAGATCTACTGCTGGTCAATTAGTTTGGGTTGCAAGGTACTAGCATTTTATCCTAGTAATTTAAATAAAATAAGGTGAAGTACAGGGCAAACATGCATTTATGTTATCTCTGCACAGCTTTAAAAATATTCTAACATTACTAATAGACAGTGATGTTTTAAAATTCTATTTCTGTTCTCAGATTAAAAAAAAAAATTAATAAACTTAAAAAAATCAGATTAAGTAGAAAACTTAGTGACACTTGCCTGATAAAGTGACATACCGGTATTAATTTATGGTTGAGTTTCTATAGATTAATGCTTTAGATGTCTACCATATAAATTATATATATGTATCTATTTAAAATAGAAAATTAAATAAACTGAATTGATATATAAACATTCAAAATAATATCTTTATTTACATCTACCAATTCATGTAAAAATAAACATGTGCATTTTTTTTAAGATTTATTTTTATTGTTTTGACAGACAGAGAGAGAGAGATACAGTGACAGAGAGAAGGGGGAGGGCCCAGAACAGTCTCCATAGTTGCACATCACTGGTTTTCCACATAGTTTCATTCCACAGGTGGGCATGGGGCTGCACAGGGCAGGAACTGGGCCGGGGTCTCACCCTGGTGGGAACTGAACTCGGGGCACTCCCCAGTTCACCATATGGGTCCACACAGGGTGGGGCCAGGATTCGATCCTCAGTCCCCAGGGCTGAAAAGTGAGTGCTTAACCCACTGAGCCATCCCGGCTTCCTCAACATGTGCATTTATATTACATTTTAACTCATTGGCCAGTGCTATCCTACATACAATTCAAGGTCCTATTTTTGACCAGAGCAGACCCATAAGGTCAATATATGTCCAGAAGATAATTTTTCTTTTATCTCCCACCATTAGGGACTCTATAAAGATTTATGATTCTTTCATTAAATGCCAAATGCAAGGGATTTCTTTGTTCTCAAAATTAATGTTCCCATTGGGGAACCCAGTGGGATGCAGCAAGCACCCTCTTCAATTATCCAGATTTACAATGCAGTGAAGAAGAAAAATCATTTTGCACACACTAAAGCTCTGATTAAAAAAATACACCTCACACTTGAATGTGCCCTTTGTTTTTCAAAGCATTTTCAATCCATTCTTTCTTTTTATTCACTGAGATAATGTGAGAGATGTCATCATTACTAATTTATAAATTAAAAAAAAGATAGATGTCATCAGGATGACAGCATGAGAGAAGCTCTTATAACTTCTCTTGGAAAGAACAACAAATTGAGCAACTAAAACCAACCAGAGTCCCTAAGCAACACACAGCCTCGGCTGAGAGACCCACTCATCACAAGAAAATTCCTAAAGATGGAGAAATGGAGGCGAGTGAAAAAGAAAGAAAGGGAGCCGTGTGGGGACCCGCTGCAGAGCATGACCCGGAGACCCACCCACTGACAACCCAGAGACTGAGCCGAGTCCGCAGAGGAGAGACAGACAGAGGTGGGAGCACCTGGACATGGGACCAGGAGCAGAACAACTCTGGGCGGGTTGGAGGCCAAGAACGGACAGAGGCTGAGGCACAGACGCCAGAGTGGGGGTGGACGGAGAAAGCAGGCACGGCTGATGGTGGTGAGAGGCCCTGGCAGGAGTGCAGGGGGGCGCAACTGGGGCACGGGGAGGGCGGCCAGAGTGCGGAGCAGGAGGCAGGAGTGAGGCCCAGCAGAAGCTGGAGATCTGGGTGGGGGACTGGAGTGAGGATCCGGCTGCCGGCTCTTGAGGTGGGCGGCTGGAGCTGGGGGCCTGCGGAGCGTGAGGGCGGCAACTGGAGCCGGAGGTGGGTGTTCCAGTGGCTGCAGTGCCAACACCGGGAGTGTGCTGGCGGCTGAGGCACAGAGTGGCCCTCAGTGAGGTAGGGCCCCCACCAGAGCACTGCGTGGCCTTGGACACAGAGCCTGGCTGCTTCCCCTCACTGTCTCCGGGGGCTGGGCCTGCAGGCCTTACCCACAGCCTGCCCTCAGCGAGCTGCTGCCGGGAAACTGCCATTACCCTGTGAGGCAAACACACCTGCGCCTTTCCCAACAAACCCTGCCCTTACTCTTCCCATTGAGGCCAGCAGAGGAATCAAGGTGTGGCAACTTCTGACAGCAGTGGGATCTCAGAGGCACAGAATACCATCGCCCACCGTACCTTCCCAAAGAGGAGGCATACAGAGATCAGGGCAACTGAGTCAAAGAGAAGCCCATCTCCTAGGGAGTCTCCCACTGTGAGAAAATGAAATAAATAAGAGGAAATATTATAAGACACTAACACCAGCTAGGAAGTAAAAGAAAGATACCTTCACATCTAACAAGGGGAAACTCATGTCCAGGAAACAAAATGCTCCAGCAGCAATGAATACACCTTTGAACAAAGGAGCTCAGAAAGAAAGAGAAAGATCTCCAGAAAAGAAACTTGAAGATATGGAATTATATGAGCTGAATGACAGAGAATTCAAGGTTGCAATTATGAAAATACTTAAAGAGATCACAGAAAGCTAGCGGAGTACACAGAAGGAGCTACATGATCTCAGAAAAGAAAATGGAATCTATGAAAAAGATGCAAATAGAATTTTTGAAATATAAATTCTGGAGATAAACAACAGAATAAAAATAAATGAAAAATGAAATAGCTAGCATGGGAAGCAGAGCTGACCAGATGGAGAAAAGAATTAGTGAAATTGAAGATAAAAATTTGAAAATGTCACAGAAGGAAGAAGAGAGACCTAAGAGCTAAAAGAACTGAAAGATATCTACAAGAACTGACTCCATTAGAAAAAATAATATAAGAATAATAGGTATTTCAGAGGGAGCAGAGGACAAGATGGACACAGAGAATGTACTCAGACAAACAGTAGATGAGAACTTCCCAAATCTATGGCAAGAACTAGAACCTCAAATCCAGGAAGGAAACAGGATCTCTAACTATTTGAATGCTAATAGATCCGCTCCAAGGCACATTATACTGAAGATGTCAAAGGTCAAAGACAAAGAAAGAATCCTCAAGGCAGCCAGAACAAAGAACACCATAATCTATAAAGGAAAGCCCATCAGATTCTCATCAGATTTCTCAACAGAAACTCTACATGTCAGAAGGGAATGGAACAAAGTATTCAAAATATTAAAGGAGAAAAATTACCAGCCAAGAATCCTATACCTAGCAAAGTTATACTTTAGATATGAAGGAGGAATAAAGACCTTTGCAGACATACAAAAAGTAAAGGAATTCTCCAGCACAAGGCCAGCATTTAAAGAAATACTGAAATAGGCGATTGGACCTGAAACAAAAAGTAAAAGTAAATAGGGATAAACTGGAACAACAAAAATACAAAAAAGGGAGGAAGTAAAGACTTAAGTTTCCAAAGAGAATGAAGATCAGAAACAACCTTAAGAAAAGGAACCACCGCATATATGAAACTTTTTTTTATATAAAGTTCATAGTAACCACTGAAAAAGAATTTAGATTGAGGACACATAAAAACAAAAAACAAGAATACAGAAAAAACAGTCATAAACACCATCAAAATAAAATAATCAATGGCAAGAAAAAAAGCAAAGAAACAATAAAAAAAGAAGAACTACCAGAAAACAAAAGATTAAATGGCTATAGGAAATCCTCATATATCAATCATCACCCTAAATGTCAATGGACTGAACTCACCAATAAAAAGACACAGAGTAACAAACTGGATTAAAGAACAAAAACCAACCTTATCCTGTCTACAAGAGACACACCTCAACCACAAGGACAAACACAGACTCAAAGTGAAAGGGTGGGAAAAAAATACTCCAAGCAAATGGCACCCAGAGAAAAGTAGGTGTAATTATACTTATATCTGACAAAGCAGACTCCAGGATCTAAAAGATAATAAGAGGCAAAAATGGGCATTTCATAATGATAAAGGGGACAATACAATAAGAAGATATTACACTTATTGATATATATGCCCCCAACTAAGAAGCACCAAAATTTATAAAGCAACTACTAACAGATCTAAAAGGAGAAACTGACAAAAACAATTATACTGTAATAGGGAACTTAAACACCCCATTGACCGCCATGGACAGATCATCCAAACAGAAAATGAAGAAATATCAGCTTTAAATGATACATTATAGCACTTGGACATAATGGATATTTACAGTACACTTCATCCTACAACACAGGACTATACATTCTTTTCTGGTGCACATGGAATGTTTTCAGGGATAGATCACATGCTGGGACACAAAGCTAGGCTCAGCAAATTTAAGAAGATAGAAATCATACCAAGAGTATTCTCCGATCACAAAGCTCTGAAATTGGAAATCAACTACAAAAAGAAAGCAGGAAAAACCACATATACATGAAGATCAAACAACATCTTATTAAAAAATGACTGGATCAAAGAAGAAATAAAAGAAGAGATTAAAAAATACATAGAAATAAATGACAATGAAAATACAACATACCAAAATTACTGGGATGCAGCAAAAGCAGTAATAAGAGGAAAATTTATATCACTACAGGCCTTTCTCAAGAAACAAGAAAGATCACATGAAAACAACCTAATATCACATCTTCAAGAACTAAAAAAAGAAGAAAAACACCCAAAGCCAGCAGAAGGAAGGAAATCATAAAAATTAAAGCAGAACTAAATGAAATAGAGAATAAAAAAACAATAGAAAAAATTAATACAACAAAGCGCTGGTTCTTTGAAAAAATTAATAAAATTGACAAACCCCTGGCTGGACTCACCAACGGAAAAAGACAAAACACACAAATAATCTGAATTAGAAATGAAAGAGGAGAAATTAGAATGGATACCACAGAAATTCAAAGGATCATACAAAAATACTATGAAGTACTATATGCCACCAAATTTTGCAACCTAGAAGAAATGGACAAGTTTTTAGAAACATATAGTCTAACTGGACGGAATCAAGAAGAACCAGATAACCTAAACAAACCAGTCAACAGTAAGGAAATTGAAACAATCATCCCAAACCTTCCCAAAAGCAAGAGTCCAGGACCAGATGGACTCAGCAACGAGTTTAACCAGGCTTTCAAAGAGGAACTAACACCTATCCTTCTCAAACTTTTCCAAAAAATTGAAGAAGAGGCAATACTTCTCAACTCATTCTATGAGGCCAACATTACCCTAATACCAAAGGCTAGCAAGGACAACACAAAAAAAACGAAAACTATAGACCACTATCTCTGATGAACACTGATGCAAAAATCCTAAACAAAATACTAGCAAATAACATACAACAATGCATTGAAAAGATTATACATCACGATCAAGTGGGATTCATCGCAGGGGCACAAGGATGGTTCAGCGTATTCAGATCAATCCATGTGATACACCACATGATCAAAATAAAAGATAAAAACTAGATGATTACATCAATTGTGGCAGAAAAGCACTCGCAACATACAACATTCATTTATGATCAAAACACTTAATGAAATGGGTGCCTCAACATAATAAAGGCCATATATGACAAATCCTGGCAAATATCATACTGAATGGGGAAAAACCAAAATCTTTTCTTCTAAATCCCTGTCCCCTGTCACCATTGCTAATCAACATAGTGCTGGGAGTCCTAGCCAGAGCCATTAGGCAAGAAAAAGAAATAAAAGGCATTCAAATTGGAAACAAAGTTAAACTGTCACTTTTTGCAGATGATATGATTCTTTATATAGAAAACTCCAAGGATACCACCAGAAAACTGTTAGAAATAATAAATGAATACAGTAAAGTTGCAGGATACAAAATCAATGTACAAAAATCCTTTCAGCATTTTTATATACAAACAACAGAGCTTCAGAAAAAGAAATGAGAAAAGCGATACCGTTTGCAATCAAGACAAAAATAAAATACTTAGGAATAAACTTAACAAAGAACATGAAGGACTTATACATGGAAAACTATAAGACACGATTAAAAGAAATTGAAGAAGATACAAAGAAATGGAAGGATATTCCATGTTCATGAACTGGAAGGATCAACATAGTTAAAATGGCTGTATTACCCAAAGCAATATACAGATTTAATGCAATTCCCATCAAAGTCCCACAGACATTCTTTCAAGAAACAGATAAAAAAATTATCAGATTCATTTGGAACCACAAAAGGCCCGGAATTGCCAAAGCAGTCCTCCAAAAAAATAAGGCTGGAGGCATCATGCTCCCTGACTTCAGTCCATACTATAAAGTGTCAATAATCAAAACAGCTTGGTATTGGCAGGAAAACAGACATACAGACCAATGGAACAGAATCAAAAACCCAGAAATAAACCCACAAATATATGGACAGAGAATTTTTGACAAAGGAGCAAAAAATATAAAATGGGGAAAAGAAAGCCTCTTCAGTATATGGTGCTGGGAAAATTGGAAAACCACATGCAAAAGAATGAATTTGGACTGTGAACTGTCACCATATACCAAAATTAACTCAAAGTGGATTAAGGACCTTCACATAAGATCCGAAAGCATAATGTGCATAGAAGAAGGCATTGGCACTAAACTTATAGACCTTGGGCTCAGAGAGCACTTTATGAACTTGACTTCAAAGGCAAGGGAAGTTAAAGCAAAAAGAAATGAATGGGACTATATCAAACAAAAAAGCTTCTGCATTGCAAAGGACACCATCAACAAAGTAAAAAGGAAACCAACTGAATGGGAGAAAATATTTGCAAACAATGCCTCCACTAAGGGGCTAATCTCTAAAATATATGAAGAACTCATACAACTCAACAACAAAAAAAACCAAATGAGCCAATTAAAAGTGGACAGAAGATCTAACAAGCACTTCTCCCATGAAGACATAGAAATTGCCAACAGATATATAAAAATATGCTCAACATCACTAGCAATTAGGGAAATGCAAATTAAAACTACAATGAGATACCACCCCACACCTGTTAGAATGGCTAGAATTAACAACACCATGGAATAACAAGTGCTGGAGAGGCTGTGAAAAGAAAGGAACCCTCATACACTGCTGGTGGGAATGTAAATTGGTACAATTGGAAGGCAGTATGGAGATTCCTCAAAAAACTAGGAATGGAAATGCCATATGACCCAGCAATCCCTCTCCTGGGTATCTACTCCAAAACCCTGAAAATGTTAATCCTCAAAGATATACCGGTATGTACCTCAATGTTCATCACAGCACTGTTCACAGTGGCCAAGTCGTGGAAACAACCAAAGTGTGCTTTGATAGATGACTGAATAAAGAAGTTCTGGTACATGTACACAATGGAATACTACTTAGCAATAAGAAAAGAAGAAATACAGCCATTTATGACAACATGGACGGACCCTGAAACCATCTTATTAAATGAAATAAGTCAGACTGAAAGAATGAAGAAACATATGACCTCACTTAGAGGTGGAATATAAAACTGAAAGTTACAAAGAAACAGACTCATGGACAGTCAGTAGTTTAGTGGTTACCTGAGGGTAAGGGAGGAAATGGTTGGGAGAGCTGGGGGGAGTAGTGAGGGGGAATCAAATATATGGTGATTGGAAAGAGCTGATTCTGGGTGGTGAGCACATAATGCAATGCATAGACAATATAATGTGGACTTGTACACCTGGAAACTATGTAATTGTTACCAACCAATGTCATCCCAATAAATTTAACAGTAAAAAAAAAAAAAGAGACTGAGACCTCACAATGAATTGTTCTGGTGACAGCCTTCTTGATATCTTAAAAAAATAACAACAAGAAAGACCCAGATTTATATTATTTGTAGGGGAAAAGTCGGTGGCTTTGTAGTGGCCTGTTTGTTTAGCTTGTTATTCTTTCACCTTGTGACAAATGTATAGATCACATAAGGGCATAGAATAAGAAATGTGGGTATCACAATCTCCCCCCGCCTAGGGTGTTTCACAGTGGGACCTGCAGCAGATCCCTGCGGGAGAGAACTTGGAGGAGGGTGTACCCTGAAAAGGCCCATTACTTACTAAGCAGGACTGTAAGTTGAGGCTCACAAGCTCCTGGCAGTAATTCTGAATGTGTTTTAGAGCTTCGTCTTCTAACTGAGTGGACAGAGAAAAGAAAAGAGGGATGGAACCTGGTGAGGGCACCAAGGAAAATGCAACTGCAAGTTCCCTAATGAAGTGCCCACACCTCCTAGTAAATAAACACAGCTATATGAACTGCCTGGTACCTGTGTGCAGCCCCTCAGGAGCAGAGCTCTGAGGCCCTGACAACCTCGCACCAGTGCCTCGATGCCATCCTTCGTGATCTGATCACACCACGAGAGGTTCAGGTACTCCAGGTTTCGGCAGCCTTCACTGAGGGAACAAGAAACAAAACCACCCATGTGCAATCTATCCTACAGAGAATTAGGGTCAAGTTTTTGTTTTTTCTTTTTAAAGATTTAATTTGTTGTTTGAGAGAAGGTGAGAGAGAGAGAGAGAGAGAGAGAGAGAGAGAGAAAGAATGGGGGCAGGGCCCAAAGCAGTCTCCATAGTTGCACATCATTAGTTGGGACCTAGTTTCATTCCACCCAGGTGTATGTGGGGCCTCGTGGGGCAGGAACCAAACTGGGGAATTCACCAATGGGAGGTGAGAACCTCCGCTGCCATCCAGGCAGTTAACCAGCTATTGTATTTATGCCCAAGTTTGAGTTTAATAAGTCACAAGCATTTCAGGGGAGAGAGTACCAATGTGACTATTTGAGTCACCTATTACCTCCTCCAGTGGGAACATTAGAAGGTTTTAGCCACACCAAAATGTTCATAGCTCTCAGTATTTCTCTTGATCACAAACAACAGGTACTCTTACCTGATCCCCTTTAAGGAGCTGTTTGTAATGGACACACAGGAAGTCAGATCCAAATGTTTCAGCTTGGAACAGAATCTGCTAAGGCTGTAACATGTGCTGAAAAGGAGCAGAAGCACTAAAAACATTCTCAACCATGATTCTCTCCCTTCACTCTCCCCATGTCCCATTCGTCACCAAACTAGATTCCATTACTTACCTGTCAGTGATTTTTGTGCATCCATTGAGGTTTAAATGTTCAATGTTTCGGCAGTTCTGTGCAAAGGTCCTAAAATGAGAAAACATTGAAAAATCTTTACATGTTGCTGGGTAGCCACTAAGAGGGCATGTGTAACCATTCAAATTTAGAACAGCTCTTCAAACTTAAAATTTTATTTTATTGTGCAAAGAACACTGAAATGAGATCTATTTTCTTAACAAAACTTTCTGTGTACAACATATAGGTACTAGTTTTCCTTACACTTTAATGTGCACATCAAACAGTTAGGTACTTGTCACAATACGGATTCTGATGGGAGATCTACACAAACTGCTTGATAGTCTGCACTTCTAAGAAGCCCCAAGGTGATGCCAGTATTGCTACTCGGGGAACCACACTTTGCCAAGCTCTGCACAAGAAATGTTAAAGAATGTTTTCTGGGCAGATAAAAAGTGACACTAGATGAAATTTGTGTGTACACAAAGGAATAAAGAATACTGTAAATGGTAACTACTAGAGTATATAAAGCCAATTTTCTTAGTTATTTAAACCTCTTTAAAAATAATTGTTTAAACAAAATTACTATCAATCTAGTGTGGAATTTATATCATATATAGAGCTAAAATGTATGACTAATAGCATGAAGGCTGAACAAGGAAAAATGGAAGTGATGTAATTTTATGGGAGACTATAATCATTTAAAGATGTATGCTATAAACTTTCAAGCAACTACTAAAATTATGAAAACAATGAGTTATAGCTACTAATCCAAAAAAGGGTATAAAATGGAATCCCCAAAAATACTCAGTCCAAAAGAAGGCAGAGAAAGAAGGGAAAGAATGTATGTGATAAACAGAAAACAAACAGCAAGAGTAAATTTAAAACTAACCATACTATATCAACAATCACATTAAATGTAAATTATCTGACTATCCAAATTAAAAAGCAGAGATTGTCATAATAGATCAAAAGAGCAACACCCAACTATATACTGTCTACAAGAAACCAACTTTAAATATAAAGGTACAAATAAATTAAAAGTAATAAAATAAAAAATATATGCCATGCCAGCACTAATCAAAAGAAGGTTAACTGGCTATAGTGTATCAGCAAAGTAGACTTCAAAGAATATTACCAGGGATGAAAGGAAGCCATGTGATAATAAAAACTGGTCAATTCATCAACCTAAATGTCTAATATGCCTAATAACTTCAAAATACATGAAGAAAGAAACTGAGAAAATTGCAAGGAAAAACAGACAAATCCAAAATTATAGAGATTTCAATACATCTCTCTCAATATTTGATCAATCAAGAATTCATAAAATCAGTGAAGATACAGAAGACATTATCAACATTCTCATCCAATTGGATCTAATTGGTATTTATAGAACATGCCACTCAACAGCAAAATACAGTCTTTTCATGTACACATAGAACATTTATCAAGATAGATCATACTCTTGACCACAAGTCTCAATAAAATTAAAAGGACTCAAGTCATATAAATAGTCACTCATCATAATGGAATTAATTAGTAATCAATAACATAAAAATCTTGAAAATGCCCAAATATTTGGAAACTAAACAAATACACTTCTAAATAACCCATGGGTCAAAGAAGAAATTAAAAGGAAAACAGAATACATTTTGAACTAAAAATGCAAACCCAGCATTAGAATTTCTGAAATGCTAAGTCAATACTTCAGGAGAAATTTATAACACTAACTTTACATATTAGTAAAGAAAAATAGGTATCAAATCAAAGACTTCAACTTTCACCTTAGGAAACTAGAAAAAAGAAGACCATATGAAACCCAAAGTAAACAAAAGGAAGTACCAGTAATAAAGATTAGAGTGGAAATCATTGGAGTAAAAAACAAAAACAATAAAATACCAATGAAACCCAAAAGTTCTCTGAGAGTATCAACAAAATTAATAAACCTCTAGCCAGACAGACCAGGAAAATAAAAGACAAAAAGAAACAATCTCAGAGAAATCTACTAATTTTTGCTCTTTAAAAATACACTATTAACGTCAGTAACACATTCAAGGACTATATAAATTTCAATAGGCACTGTACAACCATTGTAATATTTATTAGACTTGACAACTAATTCCATATAGTAACAAAAAAAAAAACAGTAACAAGAATGAAGAGAGGAGGTATCACTGCAAATTTTACAGATATTAAAATTAGAGGGTTAAACAACTTTCTGCCAATAAATTTAAGAACTTAGATGAGATGGACAAAATCTTTGAAAGACAAATTGTAACTGCAGCAAAGCTTACTCAAGAAGATATTAAAAACCTGAAGAGTGATATTATATATGAGGGCTATCTGGAAAAAACACAGCCATTGTCAATATAATGAGAACAGTTTTATGGCTGGATACTTTCTGGACAGCCCTCTTACGTATTAGAGAAGTAGAATTTGTAGTTTAAAACTTCCCACAAAAGAAACATGCAATCTCAGGTGGTCTCAATGGTGAATTCTATCAAACAGTTAAGAGGAAAAAAATACAAATTATATATAAACTCTTCCAAAAAGGAGGAAACACCTCTCAATTTATTCTATGAAGCCACTATTACTTTAATACCTACTCTAGACAATCATCATCATCATCATCATCATCATCACAAGAAAACCAGAAAATATCCTGATACAAAAAAAAAAAAATTAAAAATTAACAAAAATTTTAGCAAAAATCCAATACATTAAAAATTGTAGTATATAGAGTCAAATTAAGTTGTCTGAGGGACAGAAGGTTGTTGTTTTGTTTTTTATTGTTAAATTTAATGGGGTAACATTGATTGGTAACAATTACACAGTTTGTGGATGTACAAGTTCACATCACATCACCCATGCATTGCATTATGTGCCCACCACCCAGAATCAGCTCCACTTCCATCACCATATATCAGCTGTACACTCCCCCCCCCCCGCAACTATCCCACCCCTATCCTCCTCCCCGCCCTGCTTCAGGTAACCACCAAACTATTGAGTGTGTCCATAATGCTGGTGCCCAGTCCCACCTCCCATCCCATTATCCCTCCCCCCTCCTCCCCTTCCCTCAGGCAATCATCCAGCTATGGAGTGTGTCCATAGGTCTCTGTGTCTTTGTTACTTTCAGTTTTATATTCCACCTATAAGCGAGGTCATATGTTTCCTGAGTCTTTCATCTGACTTATTTTGCTTAAAAAGATGGTCTCTAGGTCCATCCATGTTGTCACAAATGACAGTATTTCATCATTTCTCATCGCTGAGTAGTATTCCATTGTGTAAATGTACCACATCTTCTTTATCCAGTCATCTATCAAAGGGCATTTTGGTTGTTTCCATGGTCTGGCCACTGTGAACAGTGCTGCGATGAACATGCGAGTACAAACATCTTTAAAGATTAAGGTTTTCAGATTTTTTGGGTAAATGCCCAGCAGAGGGATGGCTGGGTCATATGGCAATTCCATTCCTAATTTTGTGAGGAATCTCCATACAGCCTTCCATAGTGGTTGTACCAGTTTACATTCCCACCAGCAGTATATGAGTTCCTTTTTCTCCACAGCCTCTCCAGCACTTGTTATCCCTTGTCTTGTTGATTATAGCCATTCTAACAGGTGTAAGATGGTATCTCATTGTGGTTTTTATTTGCATCTCCCTAATTGCTAGTGA
>PVKE010037833.1:0-15719 GCA_004027555.1 Craseonycteris thonglongyai
AGAAATCCCCTTTTTAATTTCACTCAGCTTCAGACCTTCAGGAGAAGAAGCGTGTGAGCATGAGTGTGTGGCTTTTCATAGACATAGGTGGGAGTCCTGGGTTAGTGATGGTGGGTATTTCTGAGATTCTTCTGCCAGGACCATGAGGGTTATAATCACAGCGTTCATCCTTCTACAAAGTGCAGCTATGCATTAAACAACAGTTATGAAGCAAGTATTAAGTCTGCCACGTACTGAGGAAACAGCAATGAGCAGGACAACAAGGTCCCTGCCCTAACAAACTCCTGACCTAAGGGAAGACACCCAATGTGAACAGGAAATTGCAGTCCAATGTGAGAGGAAGTTCATGCAGCTAGTCCTTTTGTAGTACAGAAGCAGCAGCATGAAGGCCAGCTAGGGGCCGTTGGGGGTCGGGTCAGGGATGCCTTCCTGAGGAAGTGACCTCTAAACTGAGAGCTAAACAGTGTCTGGCCAAGGGAAGAGCAGTGTGAAGATTCTGAGTTGTGCAAGAGCTTGAATTTCTGAGGAAATGCAAATAGAGGAGGCCAGATTGTAGGCTACACAGCATGGGGTGAGGAGCAGGGCAAAAATGGATCTCAAGGGGCCTTAAGAGCCACTGACCTGCGCTGTCTCTTGTAAGAGAGACAAGGGGAGCCCCAAGGAGCCTAAACTGGGGAGGGCACAAGCAGGGAGAGATCAGCCTCTGCTGGAATCCCTCAGGCCCTCCCCTCTCAGACCTCAGCTAGGAGCTAGCCCCAGCTCTCGTTTCTGAGTAGCTGGAAAGTCATTTCAACTCTCTAGACCTCTGCTGCTGTAAAAAGTCAGGTTTGGATTAGAGGATCTTTAATATCAGTTCTCTCTACTCTCTAAGCCTAAACTAACCCTCCACCCACTTTTGTGATTGCCCACAAGTCCCTTAAACTCTTCCCTGTTTCCTCTTCCCTAGCTAGAAAATGTCTTTTTTCTCATCTGTCTCTCCACTAGACTGTGAGCTCCAGTAGGCAGCCCTATGCCTAATGTAGCTGTTCACACCTCCTCTTACTGGGCCTTGAGAACCCAATGCTTGCATGGTTGCATTTGCTTGCATGGTTGTGTTTGCTTGCATGGTTGCGTTTGACCCTCAAACAGCCTTAGGCACTACCAGTCCAGGGAATGTCATCTGCCATTTTGCTGATGAGACGAGGGTCCTCAAAGAGGAATAGAGCTTGTGAACGTCCTAGGCTCTTGGGCCAACTTCTGGGTCCAAGGTCAGCTCTATCACTTATCAGATGTCTGGTAAGTCACTTAATCTCTCTAAGTTTCTGTTTCCTCAATTATTAAATTGGGATCACATCTATTTCACAGGATTGCTACAACGATTAATATGTAACATATCATAAACATGAAAGAAATGTTAGTTATTTTTATTCTCAGGCCAGGGTCCTTTTCCCTTCCCAAACACCAGATTATAGACCTAAGAAGATTATTCCAAGGCTAGGCTCAGGCCTCGTGCTTGCAGACGCCGCTTGTGCAAGGATGATTTGGTCCGGAGGAGACGAGCCCCAACCTGCCTCCGCAGCCAGCACGCCCCACGTGCCTCGAGTAAATAAGCGAGCGCGCAGGCGCCCCCGGCCGGCGCCCATTGGCTGGCGTCTCCACAGCCCAGGAGTGGGAGGGACCAAGCAGGCCCCCTGGGTCGCGGGACTGCTCCGCCCCGCCAGTCAGTCAGTGTTTCTGTCAGTCCGTGCGTCCAGGCTGCTGGCTTCGCCCTCGCCATGGCACCCTGGCTGCTACCCCTGCTGTCTTTGCTGGGGTTGCTCACAGGCGCTACCCCTGCCCCGCCAGGCCGAGCCACCGGTGATCAGGCCAGGGAGCCCGCGTCCCCAGAGCTGCTGGGCCCCTCCCGCTTCGCCCTGGAGATGTACAACCGCGGCCGGGCTGCCGGGGCGCTGGCAGCACTGGGGGCCGTGAGCGGCCGTGTCCGCCGGGTGAGGACGCGCCGGGGACGCGGGCGCGGGGCCCTAGCTCGAGGGATGAGAACTTTGGCCTAGACTTGGGGTAGGGGTGCTGGATGGCTGTGATTGGGAAGGGGGAGGAGGTGCGGTGGGGCTGAGGCCGATGAACAGGCTCGGGAGGGAGTGGCTGTGCTCGCCTCACTCTCCCCTCCATCCAGGCGGGCCAGGGGTCGCTGTACTCCCTGAAGGTGGTGCTGGAGGAGCCGCCCTGCAATGACCCTATAGTGTGTCAGCTCCCCGTGTCTAAGAAAACCCTGGTGAGTGATGAGGCTCCCTCAGTTCTTTGCCCCCAGGCTGAGTCTGGCAGCCTCTGGGAAGATGAATCAAGCCAAAAGGAAGGGATCTGAGGCAACAGCTACCCAGGTCACTTCCCAGGCCCTGAGGGCCAGAGACCGTAAAAGGGAGGGTGTCCGGGTCTGGTGATGCCTCACTCTGCACTGTGGGGGTGATTGCCTTGGGGGTGGTCCTCATAGGAGGAGCATCCAGCTCCAGACTAGCTGTCTCCTCTACCTTCAGCTCTGCAGCTTCCAAGTCCTTGAAGAGCTAGGAAAACACATGCTGCTGAGGCGGGACTGTGACCCTGTGGATACCAAGATTACAGGTACTGGAATAGCCCAAGGATGCTGCCATAGTCCAGATCAGACTTCATTCAGGGTTCAGCTGTGATTTTTTTTTTTTTTCCAATTCTCTCCAGATGACAGAATAGAGACTTTCAGTTCATTCCTTGCATTGTTGAACAAGGACCACCTACCCCAGGTGAAGAGCCAGTCTCTCTCTGGGGAGTTGGCTGCTGCCTTATTTCTCCTCTCTTCTCCTCACCCTGGCTTGGGGCTCCCTGGCAAATCTGGGAAGGACTCCTTACAAAGACCTCCCTGCCTTTCCAGGACTTTTCTGTGAAGATGATTTCGCTCTTCAAGGACTTTGTCACCACCTATAACCGGACATATGAAACAAAGGAGGGTGGGGACTCCGCCTTGACTATACCTGATCAGGGCCTTCCCCCCAACTTGGCACCTGGGTATTGGGGAGGGGAAGCACATAAAGCAGCACATCCTTTCAAGAACCCCCCTAAATGGCCAAGTTCCTGCCCAGCCTCCCAGGACTGGGCAGCCACCTTAGAGGCCTGGCCCCTTTTCCCATCTGATTTTTTTTGTCAGAAACCATGGCCTCCAGCCATCTGAGTGGGATAGGGCAAAGGCCAGATTTCCTCTGCTGGAGGCCCCCTTTCCTCAGAATCTCCTGTCTGGAGATTCCTTTTAGAATTCATTCCAGCTCTGCCTTCAATCCTGGGATGTCATCACTCCAGTTTGGCCCCCAAAGTTGATCACACCTCCCACTCATCACTTACAAGTCTGGTCCCCCACCCTTACCCACCCCAGGATTCTGTCCTTGAAAAGAGCTTCCAGAGCCCACCCACTCCCCAGGAAAACCTCTGCCTGTTAGCCCCACAAGCCCCTCCTTCTATGATCTGCCTGGGGTCTAATCCCCTCCTTTCCTGCTCCTTGGTCCTCAGAAGCCCAATGGCGCATGTCCATCTTTGTTAATAACATGGTGCGAGCACAGAAGATCCAGGCCCTGGACCTTGGCACAGCTCAGTATGGGGTCACCAAGTTCAGTGACCTCACAGGTAAGGGTGGTAGCCAGAGCTCTCATGGAGCCTGGAAGAGACAGGGCCTGCTCTCAAGGCCCCTGGTCAGTCCTGGCTTAGAATACTGCCCCCCTCCCACATCCCCTGCCCATCTCTGCCCACAGAAGAGGAGTTCCAAACCATCTACTTGAATCCCCTCCTGAAGGAGGAGCCCGGCAAGAAAATGCGCCTCGCCAAGTTTGTCAGCGACCCTGCCCCACCTGAGTGGGACTGGAGAAATAAGGGGGCTGTCACCAAAGTCAAGAACCAGGTTGGAAAGATCAGAAGTGAGGGTAGGATTGCCCTGGGGTTGGGAAGGGACCTGGCCCTGACTCTGCCAGCTTCTTATAGGGTATGTGTGGCTCCTGCTGGGCCTTCTCAGTCACAGGCAACGTGGAAGGCCAGTGGTTCCTGAAACAGGGGAACCTACTGTCCCTCTCCGAGCAGGGTGAGCATCCCACTCTACCTCCCTGTCCCCGGCTCAGCCCCTCTGGAGGGTTCCTCAGACCGGCCTTCTGTCTCCTAGAGCTCGTGGACTGTGACAAAGTAGACAAGGCCTGTATGGGTGGCTTGCCCTCCAACGCCTACTCAGCCATAAAGACTCTGGGTATGCATTAAGAGGCTCAGGGTGGGCAATGGGAGCCACTTCTCCCTCCTTAAGAAGTCACTGTAAGGGGAAGAGACATGAACATGGGAATCACATGAACGGGGTTCAAGTTTTCATGCTGACCCTCTGGCTGAAGACCTTGGGCAGGTTAGCTCTTTCATAGCCTCAGTTGCCTCATCTGTGAAATGGGACTCATTTTACCTCATAGGATTGCCTTGGGTATCAAGTGAGGAAATATGGGTAAATTTTCTGACCCATGACAGGGGGTCTTGGTATTTTTGCCACTTGGAGGTCTGTATTTCTGAAATGCTGCTAAATCAGGTAGCAACACACCTCACCCTAGAGGGGAAGTGTTGACCTAAATAGGCAGTTTGGTTTAGCAGTGGCAGAAGGATGGAGGGTTGAGTGACTGAAGTGGCTGTATAGAGACTGTCTGGGAGCCTGGCAGGGCTCAGGGCCAGATTGGAAGCAGACTGTCAGAGCAGGACAAGCCAGCCAAGGTCAAGAGTCCCAGGAAAGCTGGGACAAGTGAGGAGTCAAATTGGGAGTTGAGTTCCATCTCTGCCATTGGTTATTCCCTCAACCCCCTGAACCTTGGTTGTGTCATCTCAAGAACGAGGCTATTCCTCAGAGGAACATGAGACCTCGTGGATGAGGGACTTAGCAGAGCCTCTGGCTAGGAGGAGTGAAGGTAAACAGGGGTCCACCTTTTCTCTACTCCCCCATCTACTCTCTACTGTTCCCCAGGAGGGCTGGAGACAGAAGACGACTATAGCTACCATGGCCACCTGCAGACCTGCAACTTCTCTGCAGAGAAGGCCAAGGTCTATATCAATGACTCAGTGGAGCTAAGCCAAAATGAGCAGGGTGAGTGAGGGAGCGGTGGGGGTGAGGAGAGGCCAGGTGGGGCTGGCACCTGAGTGGCCCTGACACTGCCCTTCCCCTGTGTCAGAGCTGGCGGCCTGGCTGGCCAAGAATGGCCCCATCTCCGTCGCCATCAATGCCTTTGGTATGCAGGTAAGGCCCAGCCCCACTGCCCCTGCTCCCTTTCTTGCTGACTCCTCCATTTTTCTTTCGAGTTGGCCCCCTACTGCTGCTTCTCTCCCACCAGTTCTACCGCCGTGGGATCTCCCGCCCACTGCGGCCCCTCTGCAGCCCTTGGTTCATTGACCATGCTGTGCTGCTCGTGGGCTACGGCAACCGTGAGTTCTGCTGACACCTCCACCCACCCACCCCAGATCACAGGCCGAGGGGTGGGCCCCAGCATTTCAGGGCCTCTAGTAGGGGAGCCCTGGGGAAAACCTAGCAACCCTGTCCTTACCCCTGCCTCTAGCTGTGGGCTAGGCAGGATCATCCATCCTCTCTATGACCGAAAAGCTGGGGAAGTTGAACTGTGTGGACGAATAGCCTGCTAGCGGCCGGTGGATGGGTGCCCTCCCCAAACGTCAGAGCTGCACCGGGTCTCTAGGAGGGTGGTAGGTGGGCCTGTCTTTCTTCCTGCTCTTTTGCTAGTTTCTGTCACACAGTAGGCCCACATCAGGTGTTTGAAGAGTACAGAGTGCTTGGGGCCCTGATGGAGAACTGGGGACCCCTGACTCCCTACTCTGCACCGCTTCCCAGGCTCTGACGTTCCCTTCTGGGCCATCAAGAACAGCTGGGGCACTGACTGGGGTGAGGAGGTGAGTCTTGCCTGCTTGGCCTCTGGCCCTCCGGCCCCAGCCCACCCTGGTGCCCTCACCCCACCCCCACCCTCTCTCCCAGGGTTACTACTACTTGCACCGTGGGTCCAGGGCCTGTGGTGTGAATGTCATGGCCAGCTCGGCGGTGGTAAACTGAGGAGCTCCAGCTCAGGACCTGGCACTGACTCGAGCAGCCCTTTCCCCGGCCTGACCTGTGTGTCCAGGCCCCTCCCTAGGAGGCACAGCTGGTCGAGGGACAGGTGCCATGTACCTCAGGGTGAGCAAATGGCACTGGTACAGCCCCTGCCCCCCTGCACCCCACTCTGAAATTCCCTAACTGCACCTCTGTTGAGTTGTGGTAGCCACGATGATCTCGGGGCAAAGGGCGATGTCTTGGCAGATGAAGCTGGGGCAGGAACCCTGGGCCCTGGCAAGGGACAGGTGGGAAGCAGACATTCTAGTCTTAAACCCAGCTTGTCCTCAGCAGGCTCTGGCTTCCTGGCCTAGCTTCCCTCTGTCTGATGCTATAAATTCTGATCCCCCTGGATTTGGGGACAGTGTTCCCTTCCATGTCTTGACTAACTGTTGTAATCACCCTTTTCTAACAGCAATAAAGAGGTGTCCTGAGCTCCAGTGTGGTGTGAATTCTTAGTCCCAAAGGGCAAGGAGGGGTCATGGTGACCCCTGGAGGGTCAAAGTCAGGCAACCTGTGCTGTTCAGGAGCCTGAGGGCCCAGCTTCTGCTTTAGGAACCAAAAGGAGATGAAGAGAGGCCCACAGATGGATCTTTATTCAGAAACAGCTGGCTGGTCATTCTCGGGGGCCCTTACTCTGAGGGATGGATGGATGGCATCAGCCAGAGGGAACATGCTCTCTCCAACTTGGGTGGAAAACCTCAGGGGTCAAGGTCAGAGGTCGCTCTCCCCATAGAGGGCACTGGAGAAGGCCACATAGTCCAGGGCTCCAGGTGGAGCCCCAGACCCCTTGTAGGACGCCATTCGGTGGATGCAGTACTTGGCCTGCTCAGCTGGGAGCTCCCGCCGCAGCTCCTCAGGGGTGATGTAGTTCTGGGGAAGAAGAAGTATTGAGGGCCACAGGCCCTCAGCCTGCCAGCTCTGCCTCCATGACACTATGCCAGGGACCTACCTTATCTCCTGCCAGGATCTTGAAGGAAGCCACCACCTGCTCAGCTGTATCGGTCTCGGCTGTCTCTCGGGTCATGAAGTCGATGAAGGCCTGGAAGGTCACGACTCCAGCTGCATTGGGGTCCACCATGGTCATGATTCGAGCAAACTCCACTTCCCCCTGTAAGGATAAGAGGCCGGGCACCAGGCCCACGGGTGCTAAAGCCAGGAGGGCTCCTGATGTCCCCTCCTGTGGACTGTCCAGCCTCAGCTTAATAATCCCAGTGACAAGGTACACCCTTTCTCCATAGGCCATCTGCTGCAGCCTTAGCTCTGACTTTAGGAAGTCCTTTCTACTAGGCTGGAATCTGCTTCCTGCCTGTGGCAATGTCCTGTGTCACCTTGGTCCTGATCTCTTTTTCTGGGGCTGTCAGCAGTGCTGTTACTCTGAGGTAAAAATGTTGCAAGTGCAAGCTTTGGAATCACACAGAACTAAGTTCAAATTCCAGCTGTGTGTCTTTGAACAAGTTAATCTACTTCTCTGAGCCTTTCATAGCCCCTATGTGAAATGAGATAATTCTGCCCAGCACCAATAGGTGTGATGAGGAAATGAGACCATGGGTGTGATGGTGCGAGGCACACAGTAGGTGATCCATACGTAGGGGAAGGCACTGATGGGACTCCTGGGATGAAGGTGAGGGGCACTCACCAGGTCGTAGCCCATGGAGATGAGGCAAGCCCGGAAGTCGTCAGGCTCCATCATCCCGTTCCGCTTCTGTAGTGTGTGAGTGAGCATCAGGCTTGGTCCTCAAACCCCCCCAGCCCCTAAGTCCACCACCCCACAAGGCTGGGTGCCTGCTGACCCGATCAAAGTGGTTGAAGGATGCCCGGAACTCATTGAGCTGCTCCTGGCTCAGACCCTTGGCGTCTCGGGTCAGTACCTGGTTCTCCACCTCGTTGATGGTGCGGGCGATGGAGGTGAGCAGCTGCTCCCAGCCCACGCGGATGTGCTGGGGCAGCAGGAGGCAGGCCAAGTCAGTGGGGCCCAGTGCTCGGCCACTAGCTCTGGCTCTACCCCATCTGGAGGTCCCACTGAGTGACCTCCAGAGGCCCTTTCTGCCTTAAAGTTTGATGATTTATTAAGTATTGATCAACCAGCCATGGCCAATCCGAGCTTCACTTTAGACTGCTCTCTGACTTTGGACAGGTCACTCTTACTCACTGGGTCTCAGTATCCCCATGGGTAAACTGGGGGACCTGGCCAAGCTGAACTGGGGACCCACCCTCCTGGGACAGACATGTTGTGTCCAGCTGTGGTCACCTCCCCTCTCCTCAGGGGTTGTGACCTCACCTCCATGCTGTAGACGGTGTGCTTATTGTCAAACACCAGGTTCTCCTGTAGCAGCTGGTGGTCGCCCTCCAGCCGGTCAACGTTGTTCTTGTAGTTGATGATGTTGTGTTCCTGCTGCCTCAGCCCGGCCATCTGCTCCTCCAGAGAGCCAGCCACCCCCGCTGCCAGACGCCCCACCTCCTGGAGTGGGATCCAGCAGGGTAAGGACTCTCAGCTCCCAGGTGGCTCTGCCCCAGCCCCACCATTCAGGCCTTACCTCCATCTTTCCCTGGATCCAGGGCCCGATGGCATTGGCCTGGGCTGCAAACTGTCGCCGGAGTCTCTCGTTCACCTGCTGCCGTGCCAGCTCCTCTTGCAGCATCTGGTCACGGCTGGGCACCAGCTTTCGAACCTGAGAAGGAGGGTGGTTGTGCCTGGGGTAGCTCAGGGCCAGGAGATGGCTTGAGGGGAAGTGGATTCCAGCCCCTCAAACAGCCAAGGTGTCGCGGCCATACGGGCAGGTCACTCAATCTCTCTAGGCTTATTTCCTCATCTATAAATGGGTTTACAATGTCATTTATAACTAACAGGTTGTTTTGCAAATGATGCCCACACATTGATTTGATTCTACTTCACATCTGGCCTGACAGGTAAATGCTGCTATTGTGGCCTCTTTATAGAGGAGGTCGTCAGACAAGGTGACTTGTCCAACCCCCCATGGAAGTCTGTGGCAGACGCCAGATCAGATCCTTATCTTGGGACACCTGAGGTTTCAGGGTGGTTAGAGTGCTCAGGAGCAGATGGGAGGCAGGGAGAGGCCAGAGGTAGCACTGACCGTGTCCCACTTGGAATTGATGTCCTGCACGCTGAGAGTGATGTAGGGGTTGGTGGAGCTGGGCCGCAGCCCATATGTTTGGTAGATCTTCTGGATCTCGCCCTGGATGCCCAGGATGGCGCCCCGCTCTCGGTCAGCCTCAGGCAATGTTGCCTTGAATTGTTCATGTGCTGTCAGCAGGCTCTGGGGGCAATAGGCAGAAAGCATAAGCCAGCACCTTCCACTTCCCACAAGTGACAGAAAGGGCAACAGCCCAGCACTCCGGAACTGGGGTTTTCCTCCCGTCCCCATTCCCCAGGAGCCCAAAGGAGTGGCTGACAAGATTTCAGGCCAGCTGCCCATCATCCCATGCAACCTCTGCCCCCCAGAACCCCACACCCACCTGGGTCTCCTCCATGGAGTGCACCAGCCACACGTCCTGTAGGTCCTCCATAGCGCCATCCAGCCAGTTGTTGAAGGGAGCTGCCCGCCGTGCAAATTCCAACTGCAGCTGGTCGATGGTCTCCAGAAGCTTCTCCATCCGCTGGGGCCACAGGGACGGTGGGCGAGTCAGCAGTCTGCCAAATCGGCCCCCTCCCCTGCCTATGTCCAGTGTCCAGCCCCCAGCTCCCTGGCCCCCAACCTCACCTCAAGCGCATCCCGCCTCTTCTGGGTCAGTGTGCCCAGGTTGTCCCACTGGTCGCAGATGGCTTGGCAGCGGCTGTTCACTGAGACTGCCTCATGGTAGTCCAGCTCACTGGGGGCAAAAAGAGGGGTGGCTGTGGGGCCAGCCCCCAGCCCCCAGCCCCAGTGGTGGGGAAAGCACAGGGAAGCCAGGGAAGGTGGGGATGAAGCGGAGCTGAAGGGAGAGGGCAGGCCACGGGGTGGGGGGCAGCTAACGCCTGTGGTGCAGAGTATGGGCAGCCTAGCAGGTGGGGGGTTGGTAGATGGGGGTAGGGATATGGGAGGAGGGGCGGAGCAAGTGGTGATAGGGAAGAACAAGGGTAGCAAGGTGGAGTTACCGAACAGGGAAGAACGAAGGGTCTTGAGGGCTTTGAGGATCAGGGCGGGGCTCGGGGTCGAGGGGCGGGGCCAGGTAGGGGCGGTGTCACGAGGGGCGGGCCGGCCGCAGGCCACGCCTACTTGAGTTCCTGGGCCAATGCAGCTATGTGCTCCACGCGGTCCTGGTGTGCTGCCAGGTCGCTCTCAAAGGCTTCGTGGCGCCGCAGCAAGGCCCGCACCTCTTGTAGCGACGCCGATTCGTAGTCACGCTGGTTCAGCATCTCCTCCTTACCTGCCAGAGAGAGGCCCGGCTTCGGTCACCCAGCTGCGGCCACGGCAGGAGCAGGGGATTCTTACAGGGCAGGGTGACCGTGGACCTTCTTCCTCTGTGAAATGCAGGTGATCACACCTGCCTAGCCTACCCTAGGGATTTGCTCTGAGGCGCTGGTCTGATAAACTTAAATGAAACTCCTGTTCCTGCAAGTGACGTCAGCGTCCCCTGACCCTGCATGATTCCGGGTGGTCCTTGATACAGTTTTGGTATTATTTGATTCAAAACCTCCCAGCAATTCTGAGCCTGATAAGCCCCTGACACAGTTTCCTTCGCTCACCAGTTTCCCCAGCTCCTGGCAAGGTGCCAGGCACTTGGCAGACCTTCTATGAATATATATTTGTTGGATGAATAAATAATGAATGTAAAAGTACTCTGAGGATGAGTTACCATAATTATGCAAATAAAAAACATAATCATAATAACTGAAGCAGCAAACATTTATTAAGTGCCTCTATTTTGCAGAGAAGGTGACTGAGGTTTAGAGGTTCAGAGATCGCAGGGTCACATAAGTGGCCTTATATTTAAGAAATTCTTATCTCAAACCATCATTATTTATTATGCCTATCATCCATTGTTAGTGTTTGTTCATTATTTTTAGGCAGGAGTCACTCTTGGGGGACTAAAATCCCTGACAATACAGAATGAATGTGTTCATCTACAGTAATATATTTGACTCATGCAATATTTTGGCATCAATTTACTTCAAGTATTGTGTAAGTGATGTTAGCGTGGGGGACTCTCCTTTGGTAACATGCAACATATACAAATAAAATGCTAAATGACAAATACCTTAGAGCAGACCTACAGAAGGCCAGAGCCAGGGGGTAGTGAGAGGCCTGAATTCACTGATAAAGAAACTGGCCCGAAGAGAAACAATGACTTGGTGGCACAGCAAGTCACATTGGGACTAGCAAACAGGTCTCCAGCTTCCTGGCAGAGCTCCTACCCTGACCTGTGTGTTTTGCCAGGAGTCCCCTCTCTGCCAGTGTCCACCCCAGAACAGAATCGAGCCCCAGAGCTGTACCAACCCCGGGTCCAGGCTTCGTGCAGGGAGGCTTTCTGCTGGAACTTCTCAGCCAGGTGCTGGAGCCGCTGCAGGCGCCGGATCTCTGAGAGCAGCCAGTCCTCATAGCCCTTCTCCACTTGCTCCAGCCCCCGCCATGCGTTGGCGATGTCCTGTGGGGCAGGCAGAGGTGGCCCTGTCACGGTTCACTCATTGTGCAGACAGGGACACAGAGCCCAAGATGACCCAGAGGATGTGGGCAGAGCCGGGGTCACCCCCTCCCCGGCCTGGCTCACCGAAACCAGCTTGCCCTCAGAGGGCATGAAGGCGGGCCGGTGGCTCAGCCGCAGCTTGGTCTGCAGTGTGTTGAAGTTGATCTCCAGCTGACACTTCTCCTGCACGCGGGGTGGCTTGTGCAGGCGCCGGTAGTCCCGGAAGTCCTCCAGCTTGCGCTGCATGGCACTCATGCTGTGCTCGCCCACACGGTTCTCCAGCCACGGGACGGTGCGGCGGATCCATTCCAGCAGCTGCCAGAGCCAGGCAGGGGCAGAGCAGAAAGCTCTGAGCGGGCCTGCTCACCTCATCCACCCCAATCCACCCACACCCAGGCTGTGGCCAAAAGGGAGTCTGGAGGGTGGAGTGGGGGGTTCCCACCAGTCAGGGGAAGGAGTAGGACGGTTAATTTTTGTTATTGGTTTTGACAGAGAGAGAGACAGAGAGAAGGGGGAGGGCCCAGAGCAGTCTCCGTAGTTGTACGTCATCAGTTTTCGACATAGTTTCATTACACACAGGTGGGTGCTGGGAAGGCGCGCAGGGTGGGAACCCAGCTTGGGGCCTCCCACTTGGGAGGCACGCCTCCATGAGCTGGGGGCCGAGCCACAGGCCTCCCATATGGGAAGCTCACCCCAGTGAGAACTGAACTGGGGCCACACCCCAGTTCAGAATATGGGTTCGCATGGGCCAGGGCAGGGATTAGATCCTCAGACCCCAGGGCTGCAAGGCAAGCACTTAACCCACTGAGCCATCCTGGCTTCCCCAGGATGGTTCATTTTGAGTCCAGGGACCAGTATAGGTTGGCACAGAGCAAAGGCCATGAGACTGCCTAAGAATGTGTGAACGGCTAAATGAATAAGTGAACGAACGATGAATGGAGGAGGCTGGGGGAGACCAAGGCTACTCTGAGGAGAGGGAGACTCTGCCAGCCCAGACCTGGGTTAGCCAGGGTTGGGAGGAGCTGTGGAGAGCACAGGTGAAGGGCAAAGGCCCACTCTGGCCCCATGCTCACCTCACTGGCAAGCTTCTCGTATTCTTCCATTAGCTTCTCATTCTCCTGGTTCACAGCCAGCACCTTGCAGATCCTGTTGGCGGCTGTCTCCGCCTATGGTGGGGGTGGACAGAGGAGCTGCCATCACAACAAGCTGCCAGAGACACCCCGACCCCGCCTCCCTCTGTAAAGATGAAATCCGGGCTTGTGCAAATAGAGAAAAGGATGAGGGCAGCACCCCTTTTAGGGTAGGGAGGGCGCTTCCAGGCCTCTGCTTCTGAGCTCCCCAAGGACTGAGTGTGTAGAGCTGGGATAGTAGCATTCTCCCACCCACATGGGCCCTGGCACTGCCCAATGTTGGGATGCTGCCAGGGGTGGGCCCCTAGGTCCACAGCCCCTCACCTGCTCAGCCCCAGCGAAGGCATGGTAGAAGCAGGAAACGTAGGTCATGATGGCCTTCTCATCGGGCTTTGGGGTATTCACGATGTCTGGAGGGTGGCATGGAGGTGTTTATTGGTCAAAGTCAGGGGTGGACAATGGGCTTATGTCCCTACCCAAGCAGAGAGCTCCCTCAGAATGGGAGGAGTGGAGACATCTTGTCATGGCCACCAACTGGTAGCTACCTAAACCCAGCATCTTCTTTTCTGAAGCCCTTTCTGATCACCCAGGGCCCAGAATCCTCCCCCTGTGGGATGAGGAAAGCATGAGGGAGTGGGTGAGTGAGCAGATGCTGTGGCTGCCTGGTGTTTCTAACCATCCCAGAACTCCGTCTATCTGTCTTTTCCCCAAGTTCTCACCCATCAGTACCCACACATTCAGGGCACCAGGCACAGTAAGTGCTCAGAAAAGGTTTGCTGCTTTAGTTGACTAAAGCCTTGCTTGGGCACAGGGGCCAGAGGAGCTCCCAGTCTTAAGGTACCAACATGGTCCCAGGTGACCCAGGTAACTGGGATATGAAGCAGAGGGTAGTCATTGCATAAGGGGAGAGGCTGGTTTCACAGGGTGGACAGGGGCAAGGGGACAGGCTAGAGGGCTTCTGGAGGAGCAGGGCAATAGCAGAAAGGATTCTGACCAAGGAGCAGGGTCAGGGGCAAAGCCTTCTAGGAGGAGGAGCAAAGGTGTGGAGGTCAGACGGGAGCTAGTGGAGTCCTCACCCAGGCTAGGCTTATTCTCACCTTCTGCATCCAACATCTTAGGGATGTCCAGGTATTTCTCTGCTACCTCAAAAGCAGTGTTCAGGTTGCCAATGGGGTCATCCTAGATGGGTATGCAGGGGGGGGGAGGTGAAAGGTCAACTTCGAGGAGAGGTTTTGGGGTTTCAGGCTGGGGGGTGCTGGAGTCTACCTTTCGTAGTTTGGCATAGTCGATGAGGTCAGGGCGGTGTCGGTGGATGAGAGCGCAGAGGGCCAGGCCATCCTTCCAGCTGGACAGGGAGAAGGGAGGTCAGGCCCAGGTTCAAGCTGACACCCTGTCCTACCCTCACCCCAGACACATCCCCATCCGGGCAGCCTCACCTGTAAAATGGAGTGAAGTCCACACTCCTTAGCTTGGCTTTTGAGGCCCTTCATTACCACCCTCACACCACCTCCCCCAAGCTCATCATGGTTCCTTCACATACCCTAGGCTATCTAGAAATCCCACCCATTTCTCAATGTTTTTGGCCTCCAGGTCTTTGCCCACAAGGTTCCCTCTGGCTAGAAGGCCCTTCCAAAGATGTACTCAGTGCTCCCTCCTCCTGGAAGTCTCCCTCACCCTCTTGAATCAATTTAACATTGACCGAGTCCTCCTATTTGCAGACATTGTTCCAGGAATTTGGCTGTGACCTCTCCTCCACTGGAGTGTGTGACAGGGGCCAGCTCTGTGTCCCAGGGCCCCGCAGAGGCCTGTGGGCTTGTGCTAACCAACTGACAGACCTGGTGTGGAAGTTCTGCACGTTGACGTTACGGTATGGCGCTGTCTTCCGTTGGCACCATAGAAGCAAGCCTTCCTTGGCTGAGGTTTCTGGGTGGAGATGCGGGGGGATGGGAGGGATTTGGTTGAGTAGGAGTCCAGACCAGCCCTCTTACCCTAGCTGTTTCCCCTGCCTACTCACCCTCCACAGAGATGTCCTGGATGGCGAAGCGCAGGATGATGGTCCAAATCATGCCCAGGGTCATCTTCAGGTTCCCATCCACAATCTCTGCGGGGGGGGGGGGGGGGGGCGGATCCCATCTGGTGTTCAAGACCCCGGCTACCTGCCTCAGTGGCCTCCTCCTGCTCTGCCCTCTGGCCCTTGTGCCTTATCCCAGGGCTAGCACCTAGTCAGTACTCAATCATTTTACTTTTTTAAAAAAGATTTATTTTATTGTCTTGGACAGACACAGAGAGAAGAGGGAGGGCCCAGAGCAGTCTCCATAGTTGTAGGTCATCATTTTGTTCCACAAAGGTGGGCGGGGGCAGCACAGGGTGGGAACTGGGCTGCGGGCCTCCCTCATGGGAAGCACTCCCCAGTTCAGCATATGGTTCTGCACGGGCCAGGGCTGGAATTTGATCCTCGATCCCCAGGGTTGTGGTTGCAAAGTGAGTGCTTAACCCACTGAGCCATCCCAGCTTCCCTCAATCATTTTACTTAAAAATGATTCTTCAAACACCTAGTAGGGGCCACTCCTGTGCTGGCATGTTGGGTCCATTTGCTCCTCACAGTTCCTCCCATGAGGCATGGATGGTTATCCCCATTGTTGAGATGAGGAAACTGAGGCCCACAGAGATGACTTGTTGATGTCAGGAACATGTCACCGCCCCCCAGGCCAGGCCTCCTCCTGTCACCTCCTCACCTTCAGCCCCGATGGACACCAGTTTAACCCCCTTGCTGGCAATGAAATCCAGGGCCTTGTTGACATTGGCAATTTTGTGGAAGCGCATCTTGCCTTTGTCTGGCCTGGGCAGCCTCTCACCTGGGTGTA